>APFE031239295.1:144439-180936 GCA_000404065.3 Pinus taeda
AATTCCTAACTTGGAATATTTAATTAATTTATTTATTTTTGGATTTATTATTGTTTTGTGAGAGAGGCTAACATTCCCTCCCTCAATGATAAATCCAAAATAAGAACGAGGAACCATCTCCCAAGTTCTCATGTTGATCCTCAAAAACATTGCTTGAAAAAATCGCCAAAACTGGATGCTGGAAAAAACTCAAATCTGAAGAGAACATGAATCAGTTGCATGCCTAATTCATCTCTGAATGTCGCTTGACAACTCCATCACGTGCCAAGCCGCAAAAGGATCCCACTGTCCTTTGTTTGAAAACAATATCCGGTGTCCACCGACACAATTTGATGAACGCCCACTGGCGTATTTGCTAATGATGATCGCCCATTGGCTGATGATGTTGAAAAACAACTCAATGTTGCTTTTGCTATGATGAAAGCTGCTCACTGCTGCTTTGTTGTTGGTCGCCCACTGGTTGATGTTCACTGTTGATGAAAAATACCCACTGGCTACTTCATTGATGTTGTCGAGACTTTCAGTCTGACAACCACTTGTCAATTTCATTGACATTTCCCCCCTTTGTCAGTTGAAAGGAGAGACAATCTTCTTCAAATTATATCTAAATTCTGAACTCCCCCCCCCCTCAGGTGTAGGAGAGTGTCACTATTGTACTACTTTGTTCAACTACACAAGAGTACCATCATCGTTTCACTATTGGCTGCACTATGTGTGATTGTAGTCGGTTGTAGAACCAAGACAATCTTTTGACTGTGGATGACCATTCCCAAGGATCGATCCATTCATAATGTATCTTCAATCTAGCTTATTTTTGTTGGTTGCGACATTTTTCTGAGGAATGATTGGGCTTGCCATAATGGCAACAAGGATGGAGATCAAAACATTGATCTTCCATATGACCGGTTCTTTGACAATGAGAACATTTCGGTTGGACATCAACTTCAGGTTGCGTGCAATTCTGTTTGTCTGAAACTTTCTCAGAACCTACTGAGGTGAGTTGTTCAAGAAATATTGCACTCACGAACTTAATTGGCTTGGAATAATCTGGGATATGTAAGTTGGTGTCATCAGTGACATATCCTAAGCCTCGTCGATTCTTGTTATTTTGAATTTCTTCCCAGGGCTTGATGATGGGTTTGGAAGAAATTTTAACTGGAACAACTTCGACACTTGAAGCTGTTGGGATGAATGACTTATCATCTGGATGGTTCAAAGACTTGAGAGTATCACTCTTTTCTTGCAATTCATTCCTTTGAAGTTGCGACTCGAGTTGAAGGAACTCAATGGCTTCATGTGTTTGTTGTAGATGCCGTGAAAGATCAGCAAGAGTTTCTTTGTTGATGTGCACCATGTCTTCATCACTGGAGATGATCAAACTGTGAAGAATGTTTAACAACTGAATATGTTGTGCCATCTGAATTTTCTCACTTGAAATCAGGCTCTCTTGTCATAGATGTCGTGCTATGAACTGTTTTACTTGATTTTATTACTTGCATGACAGGCTCGCTTGCTATGGGACTTGAATGGCACGCTCACTTGATTTGTTGCTTATTGTACTTGCTGAGAACACTTGCTAGAGTTGTAGAACTTTCTTGCTTAAACTTTGGAATTCACGCTTGGTTGATGACGATTGTGTTTGCGTGAATGCTCACTTGCCTTACTTGATGACTTCACGCTCACTTGAAAGAATAGCTACGCTCGCTTAATGTCGATCTCAACTTGCTTGATTGGTGTTAGAGTTGAACTTGTTTGGTTGCTTTGATGGTTGTTGCAATGAACTTCACTCTAGCTCGCTTGAAGGTTTGAACTTTGTACCGTTTTGACACAAATTGCTTGAATGAATACTCACGCTCGCGTGCAGGAGATGTGAACTTGTTGTTTGTTTCATTTAGAGTTAAAACTCGTGGACTCACTTGATTCTGCTTAAAGGAAGGGTGTCGAACACTGTCGAAAATGCACCCAAAAAACACTTAATGATTTAATGACTCACTACAATGAATTCAATTTGACTCAATTCAAGACTTTGGTGTCGATTTCAACCGAGAATGCACCCTTACAATTCAATGTAATTTGAGTTTGATTACAAGTTCTATAATGTTGATGTAGACTGTGCTCTGAAACGTTGAAGTTTACAGATTCATTAACTTGATTGTAGTGATGTAGACTTTGCTTTGAAATACTGAAGTTTGCAGATTTATGAACTTGATTGCATTGAGTGAATTTGATTGTTGAGGTAGAACACTGATGTTGAAAACTTTGATTAGTTGTTGTATGTGTTGAGCTTAATTATCCTTCCTTGAAGCTATTTTGTTACAAGTGTTGTGCTTGCTTGCATTGAACTTTATGTGTGTTAAATGAGATCATTTATGTGTCAAAACTAGACACAAATAAAAAAGCAACAACATGAAGCATGCACCATCATCAACACACTCTTCGTGTACCTAAGATCCCCTTATTCAATTTCAGGCGCATCTAGGACACAATCACCACAAAAATGATATCTTTATTAAACTTTGGAGTACATAATCGCTCAGTTTCACAACATCTTCATGAAATTAGAGTTCTAAAACTTTTTGAAAGAAAGAATGTCTTCAAAAAACTACCTGCACTCACTCACTCTCAAAATCTCTCTCAAAGTAAAATATTACTTTGGATTATAAAAAAAAAATCTCTCAAAGAATTCCACTTATCACTCCAAATACAAAATCACTTCTTACTTCAAAAAAAACTTTATCACTCTAAAATATTAAAACATGCTCTCATTATCACATGCCACTCTTATTCCTCCAAAAACTTTACTCCAATATCACTTATAAAATAGTGAAAACATCACTTCAAACTTTGTGTTCAAACATGGACCATACTGTTCGTTCTGTTGTAATGAATAATAAAATATTCCAAAAAAAGTTATGCATGTGAAGACAACCATATACCTTTCATAAAAATCCACATGACTCATTTTATGAAGTTACTTTTTCACTTTCTTGAGATTATCCACGTGAGCCTTATTCTTAAAAAGAATAAGTGGAAAACGCATATGGAAAATTATTTGCATGTGCAAAGAAAATACTTGCAGGCACAACATAAGCTCAAACTAACCTCTGAACAAAGTAGAGCCTTGCGGATTCGAATCAATGATTTTTGGTTGGAATAACTAATATCAATGGGAAAACACACCTTTCACTCCAATTTCTTCTTGATGTTCATGTGGCAGAAACTCCTTCAGCGCAGCAATGTGAAGAGCCACGCAGGGATCATTCAACTGAAATATTCATGTTGTCACGATTTTCACCTTCAATCACAAGAAACCAGAATCTGTAGCCTTGGTCTCTAGCAGATCCATCCAGTCCTTGCTTTCATTTTCAATCAAATGCGCAAAGCTATATATCACATACAAGGAACGAAATTCAGTGTGGAATTTAAATATGGGTAGTGAAATTTATTGCACAACAGTGTGCCAGCCTTCGAATCTCGTTGCCAGAAAAATTCGGTGGTGGCGATGAGGAAATCAATTTCTTGGACCATATTTCAAGCGACACAATGATTTTCTTATCTCGCAACCGCAGAATTTGGGCATCCGAAATTCGGTAATTGACACGCTGACAATTCACTCCGGCCCTTGAAACAACTTGCCCTCAAGGTCTTTCTAAACTTGGAGCTGGAACAATATTAAATATTTTAGAGGTTTCCCTTATTTGAGTCTTTGTGTTCTTTATAATCCTGGGCATTTTCATATTTGCAACCATGTCCCTTTTGCCATCAAATTTCATGACCAAACCTTCAAATAATTCTTGGACAAATAATAAATGTTTTCAAGAAAATTGTATCTTGTGTTCTAAGAAACTCTACCACTGCATTGATATCTACTTCGAAACCATAACATGTTGCTTCTGTAACGGAAAATCGCGTACTGATGGTGGGTATGACAAAAAAAATGCGTCAAAGGGATCTGCAGGTTAAAACTCAATAACACAGGCTTGCATGTGCACATTGTATGGAACTATGTGCTGGGGGTGAACATTTTGATCGGATTATTGAGAGAGGACATTTTAGTGAATAGAAAGCGACCGAGTTGAAACGAATTATTGTTGAGGTTGTTGAAGCTTATAATTCGTTAGGTGTTATTCCTCGATAATGAAGCCACAACTCAATAGAAAAACGCTATAAAACCCCAGCAGCAAATCTTTAACTGTCATAAATCTCGAACGCAGTATCAAACCAGGCCAAAAAGAGAGAAAATTCACCATCCCGTGGCTTTAAAATACTGAACACATTTAAAGCAATTCAATAAAACAATTCGAGAATAAGTTCAATTGTTGACCTTGTTCTATTTGTGCCCTTCCAAGCTCTAATTCCTTCACGCAGGTTACCATGATCCAAGATTCCTTGACACACGCAGCTACTCATGCAATTGCCCAACGATGGCGAATCTGGACCAGTCCTCAAGCAATAAGAAAATAAACTGATCTGAACTTTGGTGGCTCTGATACCACATATTGAAAAATGAAATTAATTCAGACAAATATATAAACAACACATAATAACCTAGACACAAAATATTGGTGGAAAATGCTTCAGCCTCAGGTATTCTGTTTCTTTTTCATTTAAAAAAATTGAAGATAGTGTTACAAATAAATAGAGGAGAGACAGTGTTCTCAAGATAGTGCGTGCTATCTTACACTTTTGGTTGAGATAATTTCTCCTTTGGTTGAGATAATTTCTCACCAGACACACACCAATATAGGAGTTACCTAAACCAACTCCTATCTTAGAGGAACAACCCAAGAGTTAGGCACAAATTCCTAACTTGGAATATTTAATTTATTTATTTATTTTTGGATTTATTATTGTTTTGTGAGAGAGGCTAACATGCTCGACCCACAGTTGACTACTCCACTCGGCCTCCCTATGCAAGCAGTCTACCCATGGCGGCAATCCACAAAATGCAGTCACAAAATTTCATTTTACAGACTATCGCGATCTTTGTTCGCAAATCCGCGATATTAGAGAGCGATTGACCGAATCATTGTAAGGGAAGTAGAAATCATTGCTTTTTTACCGTTCAAATCTGCGATGGTTAGCTCTCTCTTTCCTTCAGAAAGAGTGATGATAGCTATGAATTAGATTAAAAAAATGTGCTTCTTCTCTGCCTTCTCACCATGCCAACTTTCTTCACACCAGCTCTTCACTCGGGGATTCACAGGCTCTCTCAAACCTGCAGCTCTGATACCATGTTAAAAACTAAAGAATCAACTTTATTGATGAATTGGACAACTCACAAGTTAGGAGCTCCACCTGGAGACTGCCTCTAACAGAATGCTCTACATAAAATCATCTTACAATCAAAAATATATGTAGTGTTCACACATCCAAGGAAGTTAAAACAACTGCCTAAGAAGTAGGAACTAATTCCTAATCTAAAGCTTTAGTGAATCAAATATCTCGATATTTACATATTCTCCATTATCTTCAACATACATAACATTTTACAATAGTCCCGAACAATCCTGTAATACTAGGTTCATTTCACCTAGAGACTCTCTATATCCCAATCTGAGGGTAACGTAAAAACGTAAACATGTAATGTTTAAATTTAACATTTTTAATCTAATGTCCATCTTATTTAAAAATCAATCTATTATTATTATGCATAAACAAGATATAAATTTAAAATATAAAGAGGTTTAGAAATAAAAATATATCAAATATAATTAGAAATCAACATCTAATTATATACCAAGCCTATGTGCCAAATATCGTGGTAAATAAATAAAAATATAAATAAACTAGAGGTATGGTAAATGCAAAAAAAAATTATTAACCCTAATATTAATATTAAAAGATTATTATTATTATTAAATCTAATATTCATATTAACATATTATAATATTAATATTATTACATTTAATAATTTTGGATTACTACAATATCAAAATTTTATATTAGCTCTAGATATATATGGGAGGGAAGAACAAATACATAGAGTGACAGAGGTGGAAAGATAGGGGAGTGACAAGGGAGAGATGGAGATAAATTGAAGGAGAGGGGAGAGGAGGAATGAAGAGAGAGAGAGGGGGAGGATTTGGAGAGGTAGAGAAGGGTAAGAGAGGGAGAGGGAGACGTAAATATTGAGGGGGGGAAGAGAGAAGGAGGGAGGGGGGAAGGATAGGAGCGGCGAGGGGAGAGAGAGAGAGAGATGGGGGAAGAGAGAGGGAGGGAGGAGAGAAAGGGAGAGAGAGCAAATATGAGAGAGAGGAGGAGAGATGGAGGGATAGAGAGATGGGGTTGGAGGGGGAGAGAGGGAGGGAAGAAGAAAGACATAGAGAGTGAGAAGTGGATAGAGAGAGGGAGTGACAAGGGATAGATGGAGAGAGAGCGTGTATGTTTAGGGGTGAGATAAAGAGACAAAGAAGGTGATAAGCCCTAGAAATAGGTAATTATATGGGCTCATTTAGCCTCCTAACTCAGCTTAATCCACCATTCTCATTATTTTATTGCATGTTTTTAATTATATTTATGCTAATAGAGTGAATTGGGTTAATCATTATGCCAAAAAGTCTAATGTGTGCTTTATGCAGATTTTTGGTCAATTTTTAGACAAAATCAAAGGTTTAATGAGCATTTTGCAGCGAAATTCGAGGAAGAACAAGGGAGAGGATTTGTAGGAGGGTGTCCCCTTCATTTATGAACCCTTACTTTGAATTCTTCATCAGAAGCTCGGAGCACAAGTAGCCACATGAGTGCATCCAAGGGGCAGTCGAGCAAGTAAAGAAAGTCTGTTGTTTATCTGCAATTTTAGGACGCTGAGCTCCTTGATTTTAAGAGAGCTGTTGGAGGCTTGAGTTGTATAAATAGCAGGGCTTAGGTGCTCAATTTTTTTAGTTAGATGTTAGCCAGTTCTTAATATATTTTCGCACTTTTGGGAAGCATTGTGCTCAAGTCATTTTTGAGCTCTTTTTTAGAACAGTTTATGTGATGTAACCGTTATTTTTGATAATGAAGATGAACCAGGTTTTGAGCCAAAACTGATCTTTTTCAGAGGGCTGAAGCTCTTGGGTTAGGGCCCAACCCAAGTTTCCCAGCACCTCCTTTGTGTACTTATATATTTTTGTTTCTATTCATAAGTTAATTTCTGTTGCATATACTCATTTTACTTCATTGGATTAGGTTGCTTTTGACGGTTAGAATAGTTGTTTTTGTTTCAAGTTGCTGCAGTGACAGAAAAAGATCCAAAAAGGCCAACAACAGGTCTTGATCTCCTTTCTCCCTTCCTAGGACTATGATTTGAAGTCAAGGCACTATTGCTGCCACCAAAAACACAGTTTTTGCTCTTCCATGCTTAGATCATTTCATGTCCTTTTACCATAGTTCTCTTGCATGTTTTTCTGTTCATAAGGTATTGTTCAACATTTTTCTATTAGTAGGTCAGAGGATTAGGTCAAGCTAGACAAAACTCTATTTTTAGTTCTTTCATTGGTCAAGTTTGATAAGTAAATGTGCAGATATTTTTGCAAGACATCTCAGCTAACCATCCCTCCATAAAACAGCCAGCACTAGCTCACTTCTCATAGATTTCCCAACTCATTCACAACATTTCGCCAATTTGCCCTAATTTTTGTGTTTTTTCCATAAAGTTGTTTTCTTGTCATTTGGACAAATCCAACCATCATGTTCATCCCTGATATTCCTTGACAAGTTCTAGACGCCTCAACACCTTCATCCAACCTTCATTTCCTCCTTCCCATCATTCTTCCACCTTCAAAACCCTAAAAACAGCTTTCGGCCTCCTCCTGTAGAACCTCATGTAGATCCCTTGCAGCCTCCTGTAGAGTTTCCTGTGAGTGATTTTTTGAAGTTTAATCGCAATGAAAGTCTTCAGAAGGGTACTAGGGGCTTCTTAGGACCTCTTCACACCTTTCTCACCTTCTGCAAAAGCCAACTACATCTTCCTTTGGCCCACCAAAACTCTGCACAGTCACAACCAGATAAATCACAAGCATAATAATTCCACATAAAAACAGTCAAAAGTACAAAAAGATGATTTCTTCTCATTTCTTTTTAGAAATAACTTGAATAAATGAGATTTACCTTTCAATAATCAATGGCACTCATTTCATTAGTTTCCATCTCTTTTCTTGCAAAAGTAGGGTTAGTGGGTAAGCTAAGGTTTGCTAAGGTTTGTGTTTCATTTCAAGTTTTCATTTTCTTTCTGCACGTAGAATAGCCCCTGTAGAGTTAGTTTCATTCCATCACAGTTAAAGCTTCTTCTGAGAACTCATAGAAGTTGGCTTAAGCTCCTAGCGAACTTGTGCCAGCTCATCAAATGACAGCCTGTAGTAAAAGCTAGTACTTGTGCATACAACACCGTCGCTTGCAAGTTTGTTACGAACTACCGAGTTGACAAAAGTAAAGAAAGAAGCCCCAGGAGTTGCAGCATGATTGCTGTAATACTAGAGCCCACCACTCTTTTTGGCGTCATTGCCAGGGAAGCATCATAGTATTTTGTGATTATTGTTTTTCTTCTATTTTCTACTGCAACATTCTGCTAAGTAGTTTATTTGAGCAAAAGTAGAGTAGTTGTTTCATTTCAATTCTGCAATTTCAATTTTGCAAAAGTAAATTAGGAATTTCCTGCTTTCATTTCAATTATGCAATTTCATTTCAACAAGCATAGATTAGACATTTCTTGCTTTCATTTCAATTCTGCAATTTCATTTCAGTAAGTGTAGATTATGCATTTCCTGCTTTCATTTCAATTTTGCAATTTCCATTTCAGCAAGAGTAGATTAGTCATTTCCTTCTTTCATTTCAATTCTGCAATTTCCATTCCAACAAAGTAGATTAGTCATTTCCTTGCTTTCATTTAAATTCTGCAATTTCATTTCAGCAAGTTCATTTCAGTTAGTTGCAATTTGTTGTTCAATCCATTTCAGTTTTGCAAGTAAAAGCAACAAAAAAAGAAAAACAAAAATCACCCAAAAAGATATTTCCTTTCATGCCTAGTAGGAGTAGAGATAATTCAGAAAAATGTTTGCCCAACACCCCCACTTCTTCACACAGCCAAACTTCTCTCTTCTTCAGTGGCTGCAATCAAGAAACACCCTTAGGTAACAGTCAGACATATTTGAAGAATCTATAGGGGAAGAAGAAGCTAAAACCCATTCCTCTGGAGCCAATGGTTGAAAACAGAAATCTTGGGAGCAGTGCCTTGTCTTCCAACTCATCTCTTAGAAGTGAATTTAAAAGTCAGCAGGAAGATTTCAAGAGCGAGATGAGGCAGATTCTTGCCATGCATATCAAAAGAAAACAAGAGGAAGCAGAGAGAGCTTTGGCCATTTTTTGCCCTAGATGCACCAGGAGGCATCCTAGGAATGAATGCCCATTGAAATCTATAGAGGTTTGTTCAATCTGTGAAGAGAATCATTCCATAGACAAGTGCCCATCCTTGCCCGGACTTAAAGCTATGTACCAAGGGGCTAAAGTAGTCACTAAACAGACCTATTACATAGACCAAAGGAGGTCGCATGGACCTAGACCAAAGGAGGTCGCATGGACCTAGACCATATCAGTAGGGGATGCAAGGGACATCCCAGGCATACTACAACCCCAACCAAGTCACTTCGATACCTTCTTGGGGCCCCCCTGCTCATCCTTCCTGGTCCATGCCTCCTCTTTGGTCCTTCACATCTCCATATTATGCCCAACCAGCTACTCATCCATTTCACCCCTATGCTCAACCACAACCTCAGTGGGTTGCACCTCATCAAGGGTAGAGGTCCCAGTACAACTCTCCTCCCGCTCTTTTGCCTCCACCACCTACTCAACCGCAACCATTGCCTCCTACTCCACCAAGGCAACCCCAAATGTCTGCTCAACTGAACCCAAACCCGAATAACGGACAGGCCCAACAAGTATATAGTGGGGAACCACCATTTCCAAACCCGCACATTGGAGTAGCTCAACCCAATTACAAAGTTGAGGTGCAACACTTCCAAACAACTCCTCTTGAGCTCAATGATATTCACCATAGCTCAGGAAGAGTATTGCAAAAAAAATACTATATTGATATCATTGAAGGACCACATCCAGCAAAAGAAGATGCAAAAAACAAGATCAAAGAACCATGGGTTGCACTTAATGAAGAGAAGACATCAGAATCAGAGATCGAGAGAGCTCCCTCATGGTTACCATCAAATCCTCCATGTATTCAAGAGAAAAATCAGTGAAAAGAGGAAGATGTGAAGGTCATGATAGAGGAAGACATGAAGAATGATCCAGATCAGCAAAAGGACTAAGGACATCACAACTATATTCAAATATGGTTCCAGGCAGTCACTAAGTTGCAGCATCACTCTCTTCCTCAACTATGCTTAATCCCTTCAAGGTCAAATCATTTGGTCTCTGAAATCCGAATACCTGTCAAAGCACGCATTTCAAGCCTCCACATCATTTTGTCTATCTCGATGTGCACATGGCTCCATTGGAAGTATTCTTATACTTGAAAATGATTTTGTTTTCCAAGTAGGATAGGGTAGAGAAAAAAAGGGAAAAAATGAAAAATAAGAGAAAAATAAATATCTAAGGTGAAAACCTCCTCGGAAGCGCCACAAATTGGCTTATTGATTGAAAACATGCATGAGGAGGTCAATGGGTTGGAAAGAAGAGAAAAGAAAAAGAGAATAAGATCCCTGGGTGAAAACCTCCCTTAGAGGCGCCCAGGGCAGGCAATTAGAGTAAAAACCTCCTTGAGGCGCCCTAGTTGTTTAAAAAAAACAAAAACAAAAACAAAAACAAAAAAATGAATTTCTAGTTGTATTACAGGTTTGCAGGAGAACTTCAGGAAGTAACAGCAAGTGCCAAGAAAGCTCTGAAACCAATAACAACACCTATCCTACCTTCCCTCACCCTTCTCCATCATTCTTGACGTTCTTTCCACCTCACTGTGCTTCTTTTCTAAAAACTGTGTTTTTTACAGGAGATTCCTGTAGAAATTACAGAGAACTAGAAATGGATTTTAAAAGAAGTTTGGGGAACATGGAAGCTTCATAAAGGGTTTATAAATCCCCTACACTCTTCAAACCTCTCTTCCATCATTTCCAAGTCTGCATTACAGCTCAAGCTCATTTTTTCTTACTGTTCAGAAAACTGCACAATGCTCTGATACAAAAGTACATAAAGCAGAAATCTGTTTTTTCTCTAACTTGAAAACTGTGCATCCATTTAAAAATTGTTTCATGGGGAATTGTATAGGGATGATGGCAACATGACCAAACAATTTCAGTCAGATACAATGCACGGTTTCCAAGAAATCGGCCTCCATCACCTTCAACCATTTTTGCATTTTCTCCATATCTGTGCATCCATTTAAAAACCTGTTTCATGGGGAGATGCATATGGGTGATAGTAACATGCCCAAACAATTTCAGCCAATTCAAGTGCATGGTTTCCAAGAAATCAACCTCCATCACCTTCAACCATTTTCAATTTTTCTCGAAATCCGTGCATCCATTGACCACAATTTTTCTATGGGAGGTGCATAATGATGATGGAAACATGCTCAGAAAATTTCAGGTCAATCCAGTCTACCGTTTGGGAGATATGGAAAAAACAAGTCATTGTCCCATTAAAATCTAGCATCAGCAGCATGAGGGTGCAAATCTAAAGGTTGAAGCAGACTCCTACAACTTAGATCCAGCCATAAGGAACTTGCACATAGCAATCAATCTACACATCAGGAGCAGAAAGCATAAAGTAGAGAAGATACAAGCATGCAACAACTGAAATACGAGCATGCAGCAACAAAAAGGAACTAAAATGATGCCTCACAGCGAATACATTTGACTTGCAGGTAAGTGTCTAAACTCGTTCTTCTATTACATCTGTATAATTCGAAACTACATAAACGAATGGAATGGTTGAAGATTAAACTCGAAAGATGGCCAGTTAACTAGCCACCCTCATTCAGTTCGATCGCACTCATCCGAAGATCACACTGAACGTGTGTCTAGTCAACTCACGGAGAATCTAAAAAACGGGTAGTGGCAGATGTTTTGAATTCGAGCGCTAATGATGGAAGTGATTGTGGATAGATGGCATAAAGTTTCATGATGACACTGCAATAGGGACCAACAGTCCAAATAATGCCAACGCACATTTTTGCCAGCTCACCATCAGCGGAAATATCTCAAAGAAAACATAAGTATGCCTCCTCAAAACTCCTTCACCACCTTTTCTTCCATTTCATCCTCGTCCACTTAGTTGCAGTAAGCTCTATACCACCATAACCTTGAAATCATCATCCGCTGTCGTTTTCAACCATTTTTCTGCTATCAGCATTCTACAAGAAGTTGTAACAATTCTACAGGAGGACCAGTGAGCAGTCTTGCAGAAGAAAAAACGGGATTCTCATCCAAATTTGGGGTCGAAGAGGTAGGCTCGGTGAAAACCCACTTTGCATTTTCATATATACAAGGGGTGATGTGGTTGTAAGATAGAATGGAGCCTGAAAAGGGAAAGGAATTGCATTCAAAGAATTTTGTCTGCTTCTTAAGAAAAACACAGTTTTCATCTATTCTCTTTTTTTGAAATATTGTCTCTTCTTCACCCTGGTTTTCACATATACAAGAAGTGATGCAATTTTAAGGATGGATTAAGCCTGAAAAAGGAGAGGAATTGCATTCAAAAGTCTGCCTATTTCTTGAAAAAACCACAGTGTTCATCTGTTTCCTGTTTCTGCAAAAGAAGTGTTGTCTCCTTCTCCACCTTGGATACTCACATATATAGTGAATGATGCAATTTTAGGGAAGAATTAAGCTTCAAGAGAAGAGTAATTGCATTAAAAAAAAATATGTCTGTGTGTCTCTTAAAGAAAAACACAGTTTTTTCTCTATTTCCTGGTTTTTTAAAATTGTTGTCCCCTCCTCACCTGAGAATTTTCAGTAGTCACTGAACATCATGACAGGGGGTTTTATGAGAAAGGAGCCTCTGAATTCCACCAAATTGCATGAAAACCCAGAAGTGGTAGCCATCTTTACCAAGGCAATTTGGATGCCTTTCTTTGAGAAATTTCATGGGCATGATGAGGAAATTACAGAGAAATTTTTATTGTCTTTAAGATCCCATTCAAAAACTCATGCTATAATCAGTTTCAGGGGTCTAACCATAGAACTTACATCAGAGTTCATCAACAAAATTACAAGTCTTCCACTTGGGCTCCCTTTGAGCAAAGAAGAAAAACCACTAGGACAAGTTGCTAAAAAGACCTTTTTCCAGCCTGATGAACATCTTGTGGAGGATAAAAATCGGATCAGAAGGACAAGTATACCATATCCATGGGGTGAAGTCAGCTATCAGATCATGAAGTATATCTCCTGTGAAGGGAGATACAACATAAGTTATGATTATCATTTCAGATTGTTACATGAACTAAGATATGGCATGGACCTGCTTGCATCTAGAAAACTTAGTCTTCCATATTTTCTCCTCCAATCCCTAATAGATTCCAGCAGTAAATTGAAGGCATGAGTTCCAGACCAATTGGCTCGCCCTGGGTTGATTAAAATGCTGGTGGAAGGGGCCCTCCACACCTTCACAATACCCAAAGCCTGGGGGATTTTTTAGAAATATGGCAGGGGAAGATGATGAAACAGAAAAAGAGGAAAATACCAAAATAGAGAAAGAAGAACTTGAAACAGAGAAGGAAATCAAAACAAAAGATGAGAAGGAAGAACCTGAGACAAAGAAGAAAAAGACCAGAGCAAAGAGGAGGAAACCTAGAACACAAAAGGAAAAGAATAAAACATAAAAGAAAAGGACTAAACCAGAGAAGAAAAAGTCCAAAGCAGAGAAGGCAGAAACTAAACAAGATGAGAAAGAAACCAAAATAGAGCTTGAGGAAGCAAAGCTAACAAAGGCGAGAAGACAAAATAAGAGGAAAAAGAGGAAGAAGAAAGATAACAGTGGGAGAAGGTGGATAGAAAGACAGGATTCCATGATAAAGAGGAGGATATCACATTAGAAGTATGGGATGCCAGAGAATCCATCAGAGCCATCATGGATGAAAAGATAGACTAATTGCTCAAAGGATGAGCAACCCATTCAGTAGAGAGTGATGATGAGCCCCAAAAATAGGTAATTATATGAGCTCATTTAGCCTCCTAACTCAGCTTAATCCAATATTCTCATTAGTTTATTGCATGTTTTTAATTATATTTATGCTAATAGCATGAATTGGGTTAGTCATTATACCAAATAGTCTAATGTGTGCTTTATGCAGATTTTTGGTCAATTTTGAGACAAAATTAAAGGTTTAATAAGCATTTAGCAACCAAATTTGAGAAAGAACAAGGGAGAGTATTTGTAGGAGGGTGTTTTCTTCATTTATGAATCCTTACCTCAAATTCTCCATTAGAAACTCGGAGCACAAGTAGCCACATGAGTGCATCCAAGGGGCAGCCGAGCAAGTAAAGAAGGATTGTTGTTTATCTACAATTTTGGGAAGCTGAGCCCCTTGATTTTAGGAGAGTTGTTGGAGGCTCGAGTTGTATAAATAGTAGGGCTTAGGTGCTCAGTTTTTTTAGTTAGATGTTAGCTAGTTCTTACTATATTTTCGCACTTTTGGGCAGCATTGTACTCAACTCATTTTTGAGCTCTTTTTTAGAACAGTTTATGTGATGTAACTGCTATTTTTGATAATGAAGATGAACCAGGTTTTGAGCCAGCACTGATCTTTTTCAGAGGGATGAAGCTCTTGGGTTAGGGCCCAACCCAAGCTGCCCAGTACCTCCTTTGTGTACTTATATGTTTTTGTTTCCATCCATGAGTTAATTTCTATTGCATATACTCATTTTACTTCATTGGATTAGGTCACTTTTGATGGTTAGAATAGTTGTTTTTGTTTCAAGTTGCTTAAGTAAGTTGCTGCAGTGACAGAAAAAAATCCAAAAAAGCCAAAAGCAGGTCTTGATCTCCTTTCTCCCTTCCTGAGACTATGACTTGAGGTCAAGGCACTACTGCTGCCACCAAAAACACAATTTTTGCTCTTCCATGCAACTGTTAGTGTGATACTTTGATTTGGAAAAGTTGATATTGGTTCAGATTCAATTGCTTAGATCATTTCATGTTTTTTTACCATAGTTCTCTCGCATGTTTTTCTGTTCATAAGGTATTGTTCAACATTTTTCTGTTAGTAGGTCAGAGGATTAGGTCAAGCTAGACAAAACTCTGTTTTTTAGTTCTTTCATTGGTCAAGTTTTGATAAGTAAATGTGCAGATCTTTTTGCAAGACATCTCAGCTCACCATCCCTCCATAAAACAGCTAGCACCAACTCACTTCTCTTAGATTTCCCAACTCATTCACAACATTTCACCAATCTGCCCTAATTTCTGCGTTTTTTCCATAAAGCTACTTTCTTGTCATTTGGAGAAATCTAACCATCACATTCATCCCTGATCCTCCTTGAAAAATTCTAGACACCTCAGCACCTTCATCCAGCCTTCATTTCCCCTTTCCCATCATTCTTCCACTTTCAAAACCCTAATAACAACTTTCGACCTCCTCCTGTAAAACCTCTTGTAGATCCCTTACAACCTCCTGTAGAGCTTCCTGTGAGTGATTTTTTGAAGTTTAATCACAATGAAAGTCTTCAGAAGGGTACTAGGGGCTTCTTAGGACCTCTTCACACCTTTCTCACCTTCTGCAAAATCCAACTCCATCTTCCTTTGGCCCACCAAACCTCTGCACAGTCACAACCAGATAAATCACAAGCATAATAATTCCACATAAAAACACTCAAAAGTACAAAAAGACTATTTCTTCTCATTTCTTTTCAGAATTAGCTTGAATAAATGCGATTTACGTTTTCAGTAGTCAATGGCACTCATTTCATTAGTTTCCATCTCTTTTCTTATAAAAGTAGTGTTAGTGGGTAAACTAGGGTTTGTTAAGGCTTACTAGGGTTTGTGTTTCATTTCAAGTTTTCATTCTCTTTCTGCAAGTAGAATAACCCCTGTAGAGTTAGTTTCCTTCCATCACAGTTAAAGCTTCTTCTGAGAACTCATAGAAGTTGGCTTAAGCTCATAGCGAACTTGCGCGAGCTAATCAAGTGACAGCTTGCAGTAAGAGCTAGTACTTGTACATACAACACTATCGCTTCCAAGTTTGTTACGAACTACCGAGTTGATAAAAATAAAGAAGGAAGCCTCAGGAGTTGCAGCATGATTGCTGCAATACTGGCGCCCACCAGAAGGAGAGATGGAGAGAAGGAGAGAGAAGGAGAAAGGGATGGATATAATAACATAGTTGGAGAGAGAGAGAGAGAGAGTGATGGTGGAAGAGAGAGGGAGGTAGGAGAGAAATGGAGAGAGATGAAGGATGAGAAAGAGGAGGAGAGAGAGAGTGAGATAGGAGGAGAGGAAGGGATAGAGAGATGGATTTGGAGGGGGATAGGGAGGGAAGAAGAAAGACATAGAGAGTGAGAAGTGGAAAGAGATGTGAAGAGAGTGTGTGTATGTTTGGGGGTGAGATAAAAAGACAAAGAAGGAGAGATGGAGAGAAGGGGGGATAGAAGGTGAGAGCGAGGGATATAATAATAGAGTTGGAGGGTGAAAAGAGAGAGAGAAAGAGAGGTGAGGGAAGGAAGAGAGAGAGGATGCGACAGAGTGGAGAGGGAGGGAAAGAGAGTTGGAGGGGGAGAGAGAGGGAGGTAAGAAGAAAGACATAGAGAGAGAAAGGTGGAGAGAAAGAGAGAGGGAGAAATAAGGAAGATGGAAAGAGCTCGGCGCTTGTGCAAACCTTTCCTCAAGTTTTTCTCTCAAAAAGAGGTTTGCACCTTGAGACATTTGATCCCTCTTAGCGCTTGATAGATCTGGAGTTAACATGGATTTAGGTGCTTGATAGATCGGGAGTTAAGATGGATCTAGGCTAGTTTTACAACATCGTTTCCATACTGAAGTGTACAACACCTCTTATAACTCAAAGAAGTAATAGAATATTAAAGTTCGAAAAAGACAATAATTATAATCGAGTTAATCTTTAATGGAAAATAATAATATTTATAACTTCCAAAATAAAGGAATTAAAATATAGTTTCTCATCTTAATACTTTGATTTATGAGAAATAAGTTACCATGATTTTTATTCATCTTCTCATCATATCACCTTCATATATTTATTATATTTATTATTTAATATTGAGAAGGACAATCATTATCTAATCAAATTAAATAATTTTTAGTAGAAAATTATGATATTTATATTTTAAAAAAAAATTAAATTAAATAGCAAGACTCATGTTAATACTTTAATTACATTACAAATAATAATATTTATAATCTTTAAAATAAATAAATTCTCAGTTAATACTTTAATAACATTAACAAAATAAGTTACCAAGTTTTTTATTGGTTTCCATCAGTGTCACCTTCATATAACTAGCAATTGCCCTTTTAGGTGCAAAGATACATCCAAGGAATAGAAATATGGAA
Source organism: Pinus taeda (assembly GCA_000404065.3). Lineage (NCBI taxonomy): Eukaryota > Viridiplantae > Streptophyta > Pinopsida > Pinales > Pinaceae > Pinus > Pinus taeda. Next base: position 161,927 of record APFE031239295.1, read on the forward strand.
AGATCATCTTGAACAAACAAATTATTTTTCAAACTTTAAACAAGCAAATTTTATCAATTAATTCAATTTTATATCGACCACATATTTTTATTAATTAAATTTTCTAATTACAATTATTATAATTATATTAACAAATTTATTATATAAAAAAAAAAATGAAGGAAAAATAACAATAACAAATAATTTGAGAAAGATAATGCCAACCAACAACCACTCCTAACTCCTGTGGAAATCTCATTGTGAATAATTTTGGAAATTGTCATTTTCTAAAACCACCCATAACCAACACATTACAACATGTGATATGTTGAATTTACTGTGAATAAACGTACTTAGTTTATATAAAATATAAAAATATTTCTCATGAAAAAATAAACATTTTTATAAAAAATAAAAATAAACATAATCATAGTGAATAAAATAACATCTAAAACTAAATTGATGTGATATGTACTTTTCCAACTATAAAAAAGAGTATGAATGAATCCAACACACTATACCTTCATGTTTCCTTGGATTGACCATACTGCTTCAAAATACATTATAATCAGGACACTAAATCACTAGTGCTACATCCTACTATGTACATGAGACATGTCTTACCCTAGTAAATCAATTTATAAGAATGATTATGCTTTCAACAATGACTAACTTTAAAAACAAATAACTAATCTACACCAAGTGACCATAATGCTTATGTTGTTGTCAAGCAATGGACTGATCATAATGCTTATAGTGCTGACAAACAACCATAACCATCGGTTCTAACATGCACTTGACTAATCTGCACCAAATAACCATAATGCTCATGTTGTTGTCAAGCAATCGACTGATCAAATGCTTATACCGCTGACAAACAACCATAACCATCGGTTTTAATATGCACTTGAATCTTGATACTCCAGTCACAATGTTATCAACCATAACCACCTGTTTTTTTTTTTTTTCTCAGTAAAGACTAAATCTATTAAGAGGACGTATAGTACAATAAGAAGTTACAACCAAGAGAAGCAAGAACACAGGCAGCCGGAAAGGATAGGCTATCCACCTCGGCCCCTAGAAGAAAAGAGGAGAGAGTAGAGCTGAGCAGGAAGAAACAAGAAAAACAGAGGAGCAAGAACAGAGCAGAGGATTCTACCCAACATGGGAAGAATCAACTATTCGGCATTTTTTCCCTTTCTTTTTACCAACTTTGACCCATTCAGGAGGGCACTGCTGAGCTGGCATGATTTGCAAACTGAGCTGGGCTGCCTGAGAGGTTTCCTTATCTGAATCCGAGGTAGAGGATTCATGATTCCTTTTCTGAGAGATTGGCTGGACAGACGAATCCTCAGGCTCAGCCGAGGGCGAATCCTGTGCCGGCTTTGCTTCCATTCCTTCCTCATTCTCCTCCTCTTCATCCGAGTTGAAATCAAAATCGTCCATGGGGGGAGGGTCATGAGGCTTCCAGCTTTTGGATTTCTGCTTAAGATTGGCCTTCTTCTTTTGGGCAGGCATCGAGGGACACGAACTCTGAAGGTGCCCTGTGTGATGGCAGTTTCGGCAGCGAAAGGCTGTGTTCTCGTAATCTAAGGTCTGAGTCCAATGGAAGTCTCCAATTTTGAGATTGATCTGGTCAGGGAGACCTTTACTCATGTCTATTTCTGCACAGATTCTAGCAAAGGTGTATAGGCCCTTTTCCCCTCTAGAAATGTCTGTATCTAGAAAACAGCCTAGAGAGTTGCCGATCCCTTGGAATACAACAAAGTGCCATAGATGCACCGGGAGATTAGGAAGTCTGACCCAGATTGGGAGCTCGGCGATAATTGTTGTAGAGGGATCGAAATTTGGGAACCAAGGGGTGAGGAATAAACCTGTTGAGCCCCAAAACCAAGGGCCTGCAGTTAAAGCTCTTTGGTAGTCCTCACCGAGAACAAACACTACAATGAAGAAGCCCTTTGAGCAAAACAAAACTTTGCAATTATTGGTCCAATTAGAGTGAATCCATTGGTAGAGGTCTGTTGTGCGTGGCCATAGCCCATTGAACCTGTAAATAATGGCATGCTCTGCAAACTTTTGGGTTTGCTCATCCAGCGTTGGATGCATTATTTCAATGGAGGGGGTTTCCTCCAGTTTGTCCACCAAAAAAGGTTTGGGAGCCTGAACTGGTGGAGTTGTTTTCTTAGGGATCTGAGCATGGACAACATCTTTGTATGAAAACGCCTGAGCTAGGGACGACTGTCCTACAGCTCCCCCTCTCAAACGAAGGGTGAAAATAAGGGAGGCATTTCTCTTAATGCTGTAAAAAGAAAGAGGATAAAGATCCTCAAGTTGTTTACCTTCGTGGAGAAGTCGTTGAGCTGCAGAGGGAATCCCCAGCTTGAGTTCCAGAGCATGCTTGAGGTCCTGCATTAGATCTGATGAGCTCACCCAATGTAGCAGAGTTTTGCCAGAGATGAGCATGATTTGGATCTGAAACGAGGCAGAGAAGTCAGAGTTCCGCTTTCCTTTGCAGATCTGAGACGTGAGGGGACAGGCGCTTTGAAGGGATTTCTTTTCCTGAACTTGCCGCAGGGGCTTGTGAGGATATAATGGGAGAATCCCACTGTCATTGAGTATGTCCTTGCTTACTGCCCCATAGAGCTTCCAGATGCTCCATCCCTGCAGATCCAAGGAGCTGAAGGAGTTCTGAAGATTAAAAACAGAGTATCGGCTATTCTTAGAGGACAGAGGAGGTCCTGAAAAGGATGAGCGTCCTTCCAGAGCATGATATGTCTTCCCGGGAGCCGCCGCCTGAGGAGAAGCAGGAGTATATTTTGTAAGTTCGTCCTTAGCCGATTCGTCTGCAATCTGAAGGGGGCGACGGGCGCGAGATGCAGCAGCAGAGGGCCGTGATCTGGTGGCCCCAAAGTCTCGAGCTGAACATAAAAGTGAGAGGGGGGATCTCAGAAGAGATTGGAAGACATGCAGTTCATCATTGAAGGAGGAAACCAGCATTTCATGACTGAAGCGCGCAATACCATCATCGGCAGGGCCGAGCAGAGACCAAACGTCGACCAAAGGAAGGGAAGCGGCGGCAAGGCTATTAGGGTTCATCGTTGGAGCCCTCCAGCAAGTCTATGTTCAAATCTATTTCATAACCACCCGTTTTAATATGCACGTGAATCTTGATACTCTGGTCACAATGTTGTCCTCAGAGGCATTACATGAGTCAAGCAGAGAGCCATCCTATATGCAATTGCAAAATCCAGCTAGCCAAATAGTTATTAAAAGATTCCCAATACTGCCACCTCTTATTAAACCTAAATGCAATTGCAAAATCCAGCTAGCCAAATAGTTATTAAAAGATTCCCAATAATGCCACCTCTTATTAAACCTAAATGACCTTCATGATCAATTTCTAGACGTTTTTGGGCCTTGGAAGTAGTAGCTGGAACTTTTTTTTTTTTTTCAAGAAACGCGGCTTAGCCGTATGTAGAACCTTTTTTCAAGATTATTCAACATAGTCATGTAATGCTACTGGAACTGGAACTCGGGTGGGAAGGTTATCATTAAACCCTCCCAACGATCCAAGCTATACATCATTGACAATAGTAGCTGGGTAGCTAGAACTTTCAGTTAAGGTGCTTTTTGCATATGTTAAGTTTTTAGTAATTTTTGTTTTTTTAATGTAATATACAAATTAATGTTATTTTGTGGGCATTATCTTTTTCAATAATATAATGATTTGTTTTTTAATGTAATATACAAATTAATGTTATTTTGTTTGGATTATCTTTCTCATGATTGATTCGCTATAATATTATGTTGACTATAATATTGTTATATAGAAATTCAATATTTAAAGATTGATTCTACATAATATTATTATTTTGCTAATTTTTATTTTTAAATATAATATACAAATTAAGATAATGCCAACAATAAAATTTTTATATAAATATTGTAACTTTATTTTGCGCTAAGAGTATAAAAATATATATGTTATATATAATTTAAATTTATTTTTTAAAGAAATAAATTACCTTTTATTTAAAAAGAGATATTTAAATTTATTGAAAAATAAAGTATATATTAATTGATAAATACTCTAACTTCATTATATAACGGAAGTATAAAATAATTATTGAAATTTGAAAAATAAATATTTTCGTTTTGGAATCCTATTTATTGGATAAGGAATTAATAGTTTGAAATTTCGATATGGAAGACTCTGTGAAGGACATGAAATTGATCGGGGCGTGGAGGAAGTAAGCAAGGTGCTTTTCGAGAGAAATAAAATATAATTAGATTAAGGTCTTAAAAAACAGAACAGTGTGAAAAACAGATAGTATGGAAAACAGATCGCCATTAGCTTTGGAGCAGCTAGCAACTTGTATTGCATGTGCCCTAAACCCAAGCTCAAAGGAAAGTCCAAATTAAGAAGAAAAGCATGCCACTAGGCTTGGACGATGACAAACCACAATTACCTAACTCTATGTATCCATTCATAAGTTGGGGTCTCGTTGTTATTCAGTACAAAATTAATTTGAAATTCCATTCAAGTCTGTTTCTTTGTAACTAAACTCAATGAAAAGATAACCATAACCCGGGACTGATTCAACACTTGTGACATGAATTTTCAAATGTGTCCAATATTTAAAATGGCAAGCACTAGTTCCAGCCTGCCAGTTGGGCTTCGAATTGTGAATTTGAGTTCATAATTCAATGTTGTCTTAAAAGTATACACCGCTAATTTTTTCCCATGGAAGACTTGGTAACAGTTCATGTGTAAATTGTTTATCAACAAGCGGTAAAACAGACAATCGTTGAAGAAGGGAGAGAGTGGTTTGCCAATCTATCCTGGTGTCTCTATGAAGCAGTGGAAACATGGATTGCTTCTAATAACACAAATCTTGAGAGGGTGTTGGTGCGGGGGTGCCGTGACTACAGTTTCGCGGAGAGAGAACCACGACAATAAGCTTCTCTCTCTTTTGGAAGTTGCTCCGATTGTCGCTAATGAAGTGAAGGCCTGCCGAGGTAATCTGAAGATCGTGTTCCCGCCTTTGTAACACACAATTGGGCTCGACATGTTGTAGGCGTCGTATTGTAACTGGCAGAACAGAGTCCATCGAGATTCAAGACAGGTGTCACTCACTAAGCAAAAGGTAAGGTAGTGGTCAGAGGTGAACAGTTGCAAAGCAACATTTTAGGTGTAATTATTATGGTTAATAATTGTTCTAAAAAATGTAACGAGAGACTGATAGGATTGTTAAATCAGGACGGTTGAATTTAAAAAATTGTATTTTGATTTGAAATAATATTATTGTATTAAATTTACTAAAAATAATTGTGGTTTGATTTAATGCATTTGTGTTAAGTTAATTTAACAATTGAATTTAAAAAATCGTATTCTGATATTGAAATAATATTATAATATTAAATTTACCAAAAAATTGTGCTTTGATCTGAAATAATATTATTGTATTAAATTTACCAAAAATTACTGTTGTCTGCTTTAATGCATTTGTTTTAAGTTAATAATATTTAGAAAATCTTCCCACCTTTATCACATTTGCTCCTGAAACATGATTTTACCGAACAATGGATTAAAGTTCACGATAATCAGAATAATTTATTTATATTTGTAATGAGCCCACCGCCTTTCACGGCTGTGAGTGTAGTTCGGAAAAACAAAACAAATTTTTCGATTGACTACTTTTACTTTACTGCCGTTTATATTCTTCCCCACGGCAGAGTATGTGGGGCCTAAAATGTGAGGCCCGCTGTAAAATCTGAGGTTATATGGGCTTATCGGCTTAATTAATTAAAAAAGGTTGTAGAAAATCATGAAAAGCATCTTGGAATAAGATTGATGATCACATGGAAGTGGAGTACCATAATTGGTAGGTCAACTATATATTTACACCAACATTGACAAGACGCATTAAAAATATGTATTAAAAAAAAAACATGCAAAGTGAAGCGATGATATTCGTCTAATCACATTTTTGAATAATATTTTATTTCAACTATATGTAATATTGTTTTTGGTTATCAATTAATTTTGTACATTTTTTTGAGGAATCGGAGGATCAAAATAATATTTTATTTTAACTATATTGTAATATTGTTTTTGGTTATCAATTAATTTTGTACATTTTTTTGAGGAATCGAATTGAACCATTGGAGGGAGGTCCTCCCCTCCTTGACAGTAAGATAATATTGTTTTTGGTTATTAATTAATTTTGTACATTATTCTTTTCGAAATTGGAGGATCAAAGTAAATTGAACCATTGGAAGGAGGTCCTCCCCTCCTTGATAGTAAATTTGAATGCTCCGATGAATTATAAATTTAGTTTCTTCTTGTGTGGAGTGTCAAAAACACTGACTGGACGCATTATTAAATATGCAAAGATCGGTGATGATTTGACGAGACGCGCATTGGTCCAATCACATTACATTTTTTTTGTTCAGAATTGGACGACGAAAGTAAATTGAACCAGTGTATTTTAGAGAGTATATTAGTGGATAAATTTTCAGTCTCTTTTTAAAGGGAGAGGAATGGATTAGGATATAAGGATTATGAATTTACTGGAAAAATACTTAATAATTCTGTAATAAATATATAATATAGAATTAAGTTTATGTTTTTTTTAGTTTTTGTAATTTGTATATTAATGTTGGGAATTGTTGGTTGGGTTTTATATTTTATATTTTTTCTTTTTTTAGACAAAGAAAGATATTGATGAAAATACTTTTCTATTTAATAGCTAACAGTAAGGAAGAATCTTGCTTATTTTAGATAAATGTTTTTTTATTATGTAGTGTAATGGACAAAATGACTATTTTTTGGTAATTTTCTCTGGTCAATTCTACCCGCAATTAGAGATTTTTAAAACACATAAGTTTAAGTTATGAAAATGCAGACTTATGTGATTCATGATTTATACCAAATATTTTCTAGACAAAATCACATAAAGATTTTAAAGTCTACTAGTTTCTAACCACTCACTGTGGATATAGATAGATATATGAACTATAGAACTAATAAATAGTAGAGATGCAACGGATAATGCCAAACTAAAAAATAAAAATAATGAAAACCCCCTAAAAATAGGAAATAATACTAAAAAATAAAAATAAAACTCAAAAGAAAATTAGAAAATATTTATTATTATTTCTAAATTCATTTGTTTATTTGTCCGTTTGGATAACTATAGAACTAATAAAGAGTAGAGATGCAACTGATAATGCCAAACTAAAAAATAAAAATAATGAAAAACCCCTAAAAATAGGAAATAATACTAAAAAATAAAAATAAAACTCAAAAGAAAATTAGAAAATATTTATTATTTTTCTAAATTCATTTATTTATTTGTCAGCTTAGATAACTCAAATGGCAATTGCTTCAAATCTTTTGCTATCCCCCAATCGAGGTGAGAAGGTGGACATGATCAAGAATGTTAGTCCTACCAAAATTTTTTAAAAATCATTTATTTTATTTTAATCAATAAAAACAAAAAAATAAAAGATTAACTAAAAAGTCAAAGAATAATAAATAAATAGAGAGTAATCAAAAGAAATATAAAATTAAAATTCATAAAACTTAAAAACATTTAATATAAATATTAATTTATTTATTATTTAATATAGAGATGAAAACTTAAAACATTTAATAGAAATACTAATTTATTTATTATTTAACATAGAGATGACATTATTTATTATTTAACATAGAGATGAATATCATTTTTGCTAATTATTTAACATAGAGATGAATATCATTTTTGCTATATCACAATATTTTTTTGTTATTACAATAATTATTGTCTAAATCATTATTAGATTAAAAGAAAACAATTTAAGAATAAAGAGGGGATTCAACAATGAATAACTTTCCAACCAACCATCATCCCTATTTAGGTTTTAGACATTTTCTCAATGTCAATGGTCTCCCTAAACTTAGGAGATGAAAGTGATTAATATTATCAATAACAATGGTCTCCCGAGTGTGCTCTCTAAAAACTGAGCCGCGCGCGCGCTTCATGAACCCTGCTAGGTCTGCGTTTTTCTGCCGCCGCCATGGCTGCTCCAGGGGGTGCGGAGCCCTCTCCCACCCCTCCACTTACTCCAGCAGATGCATTCAAGAGCATTCTTACGCAGAGAGGAAAAAAACGAATGCAGCCTGAAGTTCCAAAGTTTATTAAAAAACTTGAAGAAATTCCAGAAATAGCTCTGCCAGAAGACCAAACAATCAAAATCGCCCTTGCCCTGGCTGACAGAGGTTTAGTTGGGCAGTTTATGGGTCGGTGGCCATCATCAAAATCAACTGACGAATGGGTGCAACGAAACTGGAGACGTCTGCTTCCAAACAATGTGATCAGCTACGCAGTTGGAAGGGGCTTTTTTATCTTCGAATTCACTACCAAGGAAGACCGTGACCTGGTGTTCAGAAATGGCCCATATTTCATGGGAAACCAAGGACTATTTCTGAATAAATGGACACCTGACTTCGACCCCTCAGTAGATGTGCCAAAGGAGGTTCCTGTTTGGGTCAGGCTTCCCAATCTGCCAATACACTGCTGGAGTTATCAGGCACTGCAAAAGATAGGAAATGGACTGGCAGATTCATCGACAAGGCTGATAACAAGGGACAATACACCTGCGCCAGAATATGCGTGGAAGTTGATCTAGAAGCTGGGCTGCCGGAAGCCATCAAGTTGACAGTAGGAGACTGGCACCATTTCCAGAAGCTGGACTATGAGCAACTTCCGTTTAAATGCAGAATCTGCCATGAACATGGCCATTTTCAACGAAACTGCCCCAAAGCACCATCAGGGGACAAAGAGGAAGAAGAAGGATGGAAGGAAATCAAAAAGGGAAAGGTAGTCTCAAAGCCAAATGAGAAGAAGCAGACAGGACCAAAGGGGAATCCCCAGCCCAACGACAAATCCAAACCAGTCCCAAAAGAAGGCCCATCCACAGCTGAAAAGGGGGAGGCCTCAGAGAAAAATGAAGAAACTGAAGGCCAGCCGAAGGAAAAGAAAGATATTGAAGAAGAAGATCAAGGGGAAAACGCAGATAATGACGAGCACATTAGTCTTGCCTCTGATTCAGGAGAAGAATCAGAAGAAAGAGAATCTGAATCAGACAGCTTACAAATCTCCCCAATCAAATCAACCAGGGGCCGGAAATCCAAGAAGAAACAGAGAGAGGAGAAAACCTACAGGGATGTTCTCCAAGGCTCCCATAAAACTCTCAAGGGAATGATGAATACCAGATCCGGGCGCAAGAATACCAAGGCTCCAAAAGGAGCCACTCCCCCCCACTCTAGTAAATAATGAAATACGTCTCCTAGAATTGCAGAGGATTAGGTAGCAGGTTAAAAGAAGAGGCCCTGAGAGACATTGTAAGGATGCATATGCCTGAAATCTTTCTCATCCAGGAGACAAAGATGGAGGACTCTCTTCTCCTCCAAACTTGCAAAAATTTCTGGCGCAAAGGCCCTGGAAGAGCTATCAGTGCTAGAGGAGCTTCTGGTGGGATAGCCTCCTTCTGGGACAGCTCCAAATACGACTTGATTCAAGAAGAAAGTTGCCAGCACTGGATTTTCACTCAGCTCCTACACAAAGAATCTGGTCAACAAGTAAGTATATTTAACCTTTATGCTCCGGTCATTCCATCGGAGAAAAAATTGTGCTGGGACTCGCTCCAGTCCTTTCTTCTTTTGCACAGTCCAGAAAATATCATTATTGCAGGGGATCTGAACGTAACTCTAGCTGCTGAAGAGAAAAAAGGGGGTTCTCCTGTAAGGGACCCTGCCAGAGAATGGGTAGAAGACATCATAATCGGCTGGGATTTGGAGGACATCAAACCCTCAGCTGGGAAATTCACTTGGTCTATAAAAGATTAGGCCCCAACCATATTGCTGCTCGCTTGGACAGATTCCTTGTCCAACCATCCTTCCTTACTAGCGGGCTAATGGCATCATCCAAAATTCTGCCCAACTGCACCTCCGATCATAAGCCAATAAGTCTCGAGCTCTCCATGGACAACTCTCTCGGACCCATTCCTTTTAGATTTAGTCCAATTTGGATTCAGCAAGAAGGATTCAATGAGGTGGTTGCTGAAGCCTGGAACCAGAAAATTCAGGGATCCCCTTTCTTCGTATGGGAAGAAAAGCTGCGAACTCTGAAGAGAAAGCTCAAGGAGTGGGCTAAAGCTTTGAAAACTCCTGCTGCCAAAAGAAAAGAGTCTATTGAAAACCTGTCTGCCCACCAATCTTCAATGGAGAATTCAGTTATTACCCAAAATGTGCTCCAAAAAGAAGTTGAGCTGCAAAAAGCCCTTCATAAAGCTAATAGCGACGAAGAGGAGTACTGGAGACAAAAATCCAGAAATTTATGGTTACAGGCCGGCGACAAAAATACTAGCTTTTTCCACAAACATGCAGAAGCCCGAAAGTAATTTAAAAATGTTTCAGAAATCCGGATCCGAGATACAGTGGTTAACGATTTTGAAGGCATCAAGAGAGCAGCTTTCTCCTTTTTTAAAGATCTCTATTCAGCTACTGAGGACCAGCCTATAGATCCTCAAGCATATTCGTATAACCTTATTCCCTCTTGTGTGCATGACCCTGTCAATAATATGCTGACTACCCCGATCAGCATGGACGAGCTCAAGAAAGCCTTGGACTGCATGGAACCGGATAAAGTGCCAGGACCAGATGGGTTCATTGCTAGGTTCTATCAGTCTTGCTGGTCAACTATCAACAAAGACCTTCTGAGAATGGTAAGAAAATCTCAAGTTTGTGTAAAGATAGGAGGCAACACCAATTCAGCCTTCCTGGCTTTGCTCCCAAAAGAAAAAGGAGCTACTGATTTCAGTAGATTTCGCCCCATTTCGTTGTGCAACACTAGCTATAAATTGATTACCAAAATAATATCCCTTCGCCTCAAGAATATTTTGCCAGACATCATTCCGGAGAACCAAGGAGGCTTCATCAAAGGGAGAAAGATACTGGATAACATAGTGTTGGTCCAAGAGGCAGTTCATTCAAGTGAACAGAGAAAAGAGAAAGGAATGGTAATAAAACTCGATCTGGCCAATGCATTCGATAGGGTGAGGCATGACTTCCTGTTTGCTGTTATGACAAAAATGGGATTCTCAAAAAACTTCACAAATTGGGTGAAAGCCTGCATTGCCTCCCCTTGGATTGCCCCATTGGTAAATGGAAGATCAACTGAATTTTTTACAGCCTCCAGGGGATTAAGACAAGGTTGCCCGCTGTCCCCGCTTCTCTATGCTATTCAAGCCTTTGTGCTCAGCTTTCAGCTCGATTTCTGCCAGCAAATCCAAATTCTCCCAGGCCTTAGAATGGTGCAAAATGTCAAAGAAATAAACCATGCCCAATTTGCCGACGATACACTGCTTCTAGGTGGAGCGAGCATTAATTCGGCCAGTTCATTCAAAAAGGAACTGGACATCTATAAGGAAGCTTCCGGCAGTAAGATCAACTACTCAAAAAGTACAATCTATGGCCGGAATTGCTCAGCTAAAAATCTTGCTGACATAGCTAGACTTCTTGAAATGAAAACTTGTCAAGACTGGGAATCATTCAAATATCTTGGAATCCCTATTTTCAGGTCCATCCCTAGAGTTTCCCATTGGACCCCTCTCTTGGACAAGCTTAAGCTCAGAATTCATGCCTGGGGAGCCTCCTGGTTGAACACTGCTGGGAAAATGATCCTTATAAAGTCTGTCTTAACAAGCATGCCTCTTTTTCAACATTCCATTCTCCTTGCCCCCAAAATCTTTCTCAGTAAAATGGATGGTCTGGTGAGGAGATTCCTGTGGGAAGGGGGGAAAAACAATGAAAGAAGGCTTCATTTAGTAAACTGGGACACCATTAAGAAACCATTAATAGAAGGAGGTCTGCAAATGAGAGACCTGGCTGCCCAAAACCTAGCTCTAGGTTCAAAAATTCTTTGGAACATTGTAGCAGGGAAAATAAGCTGGAGCAAGAAAGTACTGTGGAAGAAATACTTTCAAGGTCATCGTTTGAGATGTCTGGATCTTCCTCAAAAAATCACCAAAGGCTCCCCAATATCCAAGCTTTGTATTGCAGCTCTGGACAACTTCAGCTCCAACCTTTACTGGATTCCAGGTAATGGGAAAAAAATAAGAATTTGGAAAGACCAGATTCTTGGAGGCCAGCGGCTTCAGCATATAAAAGATCTAGCAAATATTAAACTATGGCTGCATTCCAACAATAAAGAAACACTTTGGGACATTTCCAATTGGACGGAGGATGCGGACAGAAGATGGGACAGCTGGAATCTTGGAGAGGTTCCACACCATTTGCAAGCTGAAGCTTCATTACTGCTAGACAATCTGCAAGGAAAATCCCCATTGTCAGCAACAGCCAAGGACAAAAGAGGGTGGGGCTCCCATACTAGTTCCTTCTCGGTTGCTGAAGGATATAAAAGTTTAATTGCTGTCCCGAACGTTCCTCCAGACCCAACGCAATGGAAATTTATATGGAGCTTTCCCTCTCTTCCAAAAATAGACTTCTTCTGTTGGACGCTCGCTCACAACAGTATTCTCACAGGAGACAACCTGAGAAAACGGGGAATGGAAGGGCCTACCAGATGCCCCTTATGTATTTCAGAGGAAGAAACAGCTAACCATCTTTTGTTGTTGTGTCCTTTTGCCAAGGCAGTCTGGAAGGGGGTTCTGAGTTCAAGGGCGGATAAGAGTGAGCTACCAAGAAGTGTGCCAACCCTGCTTCACGAATGGGCCAAGTTGTCTCCTTTCTGTTTCAAAAAAAAAAACCTTCTTAAGAATGCTTGGATGTGGACCCCTAAATACATCTGCTGGAAGTTATGGCTAGAAAGGAATAACAGAATATTCAGAGGAGAAATCTGCACCTCAAACAACATTATTTCCAAAATTAAAGCTATCCTGGGTGAGACTTTGGAAGCTAAGCCAGCCTTAAGGAATGAAGCAAATTTGAACAATGAGGAGGAGCAGTGGCTGAAAGAGTTCGTTCCGATTAATCAACCCACCACATCTTCTCCAGCCTCCAGCCAAGCTAGGTGGGAAATTCGGTTGGAAGAACAGGAATTTCTAAAGTGGAGATCGACACTTGAGGACCATTGTCTATTCTTCGACGGGGCCTCTAAAGGCAATCCGGGAGCTGCGGGAGGAGGTGGAGTTCTTATAAATCCTGATGGTTCTGTTTTGCTCAAGTATCATTGGGGCCTGGGAATCGAAACCAACAATAGAGCTGAAGCTCTAGCATTGTGGCAGGGGCTAACTCTGGCTCTCAACCGAAATATTCAATCTCTGACAGTCTTCGGAGATTCGCGGCTCATTATCCAAGCAATGAACTCTTCTTCGAGCCAGATGCAGATCCACATAGACCGAATTCTCAAGAAAATCAAACTAATGCTGGTTAAGTTCTGGAAAATCACCTTCTTTCACATATTGAGATAGCTAAATGCCCAAGCTGATTCGGAAGCCAACCTGGGATCCGCTAGAAGCCAAAGAACCCTCTCAGTTGACCTGGAGGAATCCCTCTGCACCATCCCTTAATTGGCTCTCCCAGGCAATCTGTTAATTTAGAAGTTTTGAGGATCAGTTCTGTCTCAGATCGCTCGGATTCCCCTCAGGCTATTGCATCCCTTCTAGGACTTAATTTCCCCAGTCTCAAAAGCAGGCATCCAAGGAAATTAAGAAGTTTTGAATACTCTGTTTTGCTGGCCAATATTTTCAGCTTTGGAGGAAAGCGTTGCTCAAGTGGGCTCCAGGATACTCCTCCGCCAACGGTTCCACGTTTGCTGACAACTAAAGGAAATCTAATTTAGCATTAACGCAGAACAGGGGTACAGGTCCTCAATCCATTAAATGCGCAGTTGCAGCCTTCCAGGAGTCAGTTAATTCAAGCCCCAAATGCAGGCATCCAAGGAAAATAAGACGTATTGGGCCTTTGTTTTGTTGTACAGGTGTGATCTTCAAAAGGGAAAAAAAAATCTGCATTAGCGCAGAAGTTTCAAAACGCAGTCTTCACCAAATGCGCAGACAAGCAAGACAGCTTGTGGGAGTAAAGATAAGAATGAAGATTAAAGATGGATGACAGCCAGCTCAAGCGGAAACAATGCCAGCTCAAACTGAAGCAATTCAAAATCGGAATATCCAGCTGGAAACAGGGAGTGAGGATGGCAGTTCATTCCTCTAGTTGAAGAAAACCAAAAATCAAGAGGAAGCTCCGATATTGAGGATCAATTTATTAAGGAAATGAAATGAGGATCTTTCCAATGTAAAAGCATGCGGTAGCTGTTTTGCCGCCTTCAAAAAACTAACCGTTACAATAAAAAAAAAACAATGGTCTCCCTATAGTGCTTTACGTCAGCTCCTGAATCCTTTGATTGATCGAACGCCCAATTTCCCAATGTAGGGAGTCCCACAAGAGGACAAGACCAAATACACACCTTTCATGTCTTTGGAATTCACCACGTGACTGATTGTAGGGAGCTAAAAATCTTTTGATTTGCAAAGTTTGATTGTCTTGGGTAGTCTTTTAAGGTGTTGAATACATAGCTAGAAATCGTTTAGTTTGAAAAGTTTGATTGTCTTCGGTAGTCTTTTAGGGTGTTCAATATATTTATGCACCCAAAAGTGCATTTTAAAGTTTATGCAATAAAATATCACAATCTTGCTTTAAATTATGACAAAAAAAAAAATCATTTTCTATATTATTTAGACTGACTCTTTTTTATTTTCTCGTACTTTATTAGTTTATATTGAGGATAAAGACCATAACAATTGATTTATATTTGATTTTATATTAATTTTTCTTTGAGTATAAATGTTTACCTATTATGTTTTATTTTTTAAAATATTAAAATATTATTTTTTATCATTTTATGTGAAAAGAATTGATATGAGATGGCATGAATGTGTTATGGTGGTGTTAATAATTAATTTACAATTAATAACTACTAATATGAACTTTCTCTTTAGACCCAAATGAAATATAGCCCCAAATGACGTTTTAAGACAAAAGAAAGATATTGGATTCAACTTTAGAGAATTTGTTACCTTCATCATTAATGATGATAATTAATTTTTAAAATAAAAAGTTAAAAAAACACTAAAATAAAGAAGAATATCAAAAAAAAAAACACTTTTACTTAAATTTTTGACATTATTATATAACATTCTGTATAATGCATTTTAATTTGTGTTATTAAATAATATTCATCCAATAAAATAAATTAAAGTTCAAAACACAATTTTTAATATAAAAAAAAATAAAAATAAAATTATTTTTAAATTAAAGTTCAAAACCACATTTAAAAAAAAAAAAAAATCAAAAATCTATTTAAAATATAGATAGAATTTGAGAGACAAATTCTATGTCACCAAGTGATTTCCTTTCAAATATAGCTCAATTTTTTTCATAACAGTCAACATTCTTTATTAAATGATTAGAATAAGAACTAAAGTGGCCTAAGATTCAGATTTGAAATTCACCACGTAATTAAAAAAAATGCTATTATTTATTTATTTTATTTTGGCCAGGAAAATAATTAGAGCTATAACTAAAGTGACCTAAAATTCAGATTTGAAATTCTTCATTTAATAAAAAAAATGGTTATTATTTATTTATTTTATTTCGGCAGTGAAAATAAAAATATCAAGAACGTGATCTTTTTGGGCCTGAAGATAAGGGCTAAGCTATCCAGTCATCCAGTCATAAATGTGGGGTACTATATGCTCACCGTCAAAACAAATACATTATCGGATAGTGAGCATATACTGCCCCCACCCATTTATGACCAGATAACATAGCAAATAAAGCTAACCGAAAATAACAGTGTAATTTAGCTAGATATGTATTAAATATAATCAACTCTTTGTGGCTATAAATACTATTCACTTATTCTTTATGTTTAAATTTTTATTTTCTTCTTCTTGATGGAGACGAATCGAATCAAATGAGATCCTTAAATGCAAACACGGAAGTTACGTGGAAGCCATACAGATTTGCCATAATTGTCTGTCGTGCAACTTGATATTTTGCGAAGTTCCACCCTAAAACAGGGTGTACAAGGCAGGACAGACATTTTTGGCAACGCTGCCTGTTACGAAGGTCGGCACGCTTATCAGGTAAAGACAAGATTTCAATAAACTGCAGTGTCCTAAGGAGATTAAAATGAGAGCCGAGAGTGGAATACCTCTCGAGATCGCTGTGAAATGCCCTCCACTTTTAACTTGAACGAAGGTCTTTTAACTTCGCTTCCAAATGCCGTCTTCTTCACATCTTTAATTTCAATAATCTTGGCCGTAAGGCGGTATGAACTGTTCGTGCAGGTCACCTGCATATTGATGCACAAATGTTGGGTTGAATCAATTCGTGCATTCAAAGAAACAAAGTTTATACCCTTACTCCATAAATAACCACAAAGATTTCGTGAATCTTAATTTCAAGATTCCTATAGCCTTCAACGTTTACTGAAACTTTTATTTTAAAACCCCTATTAGCAGTCAAATTCAGAATCGAGCTGCATTTAGGAACACGAAAACTTCAACAAACATTAAAAAGGCTTAAAAGGAGGTAAGTTCGAGCCAACGTTTGACTGAAACTTTTATTTTCATTGAAAAACCTATTACCAATTAAATTCAGAATCGAGCTGCATTTAAGAACAGAAAAACTTAAGCAAAGATTAAAAAGCTTAAGAGGGAGGTACATTCGAGCAAAGGTTTCAATGAAAACTTTTATTTTCGTTGAAAATGCTTATTAGCAATCAAATTCAAAATCGAAATGCATTTAGGAATAGAAAAACTTCAACAAAGATTTAAAAAGCATAAAAGGTAGGTACATTCGAGCAAAGGTTTCACTGAAACTTTTATTTTCGTTGAAAACGCCTATTAGCAATCAAATTCAGAATCTAGCTGCATTTAGGAACAGAAAAACTTAAACAAAGATTAGAAAAGCTTAAAAGGGAGGTACATTCGAGCAAAGGTTTCAAGTAGGAAGTGAAAATTGCAGAGATGCCAAAGAGAAAATAAGCAGAGAAAACATTTGTGCAAATGTTAAAAATCAAGAAGATATTGCTATGAATAATTTCAATTCGAACGCTCAAAAGTGTCGACGAGGATGAGATGGGGGTACCTGAGCTCCATTGGAACCCCTCGCAACAGCGCTAAGGTCGAAGGGTGGAGCCGAGCTTTCGCCTGTCGAAACTGATTTTTGAATCTTAGACATTTCGTTATTTCTTTGGCCAGTACATGTTTGAAACAGTGGTTTAATAATTCTGCAAATTCCTTCACATGAGGCGGATGGCTACTCCAGAACCTGTAAAATTTCCAGATTCATCCGGATTTCTACTGGATCAAACAATCACAAAAGTAAAAAAACAAGAGGCTGATGGCTACTCGGGAACCTGTAAATTTCCAGATTCCTCCGGATTTCCATTGGATCAAACGATCTCAAAAGTATAAAATCCACGCAGTGTGAGTGGGCTTTGACAGATCCCAAAAGAAGATAAGCATGGTCACGTTTTCCAGGCCTTGTCTGTAGGATATTCCAGAAATGTCCCTTTTCAGAGTCGGTCGATGGGACGTTGCTTCTTCTCCATTCAGTTGATGTGAAGTAGACCGTGACGCCCAAAAACCTGAACGAGAAGTGGTCTGAGAGTATTTATAAGTTTCTAAGGTCTGAATAGCACGGTCTACTCCTTACATTCACAGAAGGATTCCCGCCCATAAAAATAAGTTGTTCCAAATATTGATCTTGACCTAATCCAATATAAACAAACCAACCTTCTTCCTTTCTTCCCCACAGCCTCATAAACGCAATAACAATTGGGCTTTTTGTTTTCTAATATTTTCATGTAAGTACCCGGGCCATAAATGCAGGTTGTGGAACTGTCATACAGCTCATCTCAAGAATTTATTAGCAAATTTGAGTGCGCCAAGGATTCCTCTTTTTAACATCTAATATCCATCCAACCCAATACATGTGATTACGTCTTACTTTATTTTGAGTTGGTGAGGTCTGAGATTAATTAGTCGCGAGGCAACTAAATTAAATTTAGAATATGAGACCAACCTGGAGCCATTATCCATCGCCATTGAAGTGAAAGGAGGAAATAATCTTTAAAATAATGGTTTTGACTTTGTGGAGGGAAGAGGGAAATGCGGGGCGAAGTATTGATTCGCTAAATTTTAATTTGTTCCTGCGCAATGTGCATATCTAGACGACAAAATTGCATGGACATGCCAAAACTTGACTTCTCCAAACAGTCCAAAGAATCTAAGCGGTTAAATTAATAAGAGAGTCATTGATGGGGTTGTAATGATTTTAAGTGGTTAAATTAATAAGAAAGTCATTGACAGAGGAAAATCATCGGTTAAGTTGCAATATTTTTATGTATTAAATTAATAAAAATATACATAATCAATTTAGCAAAGACACTTAACTTTTTAGTAGAAGAATCTATTGAAAAAAATAATACAGATGTGCAGTAGCACAAAGTATTTATTATTATTCTACCAACCTTCATATACCCATGCTTCATTTTAGTGATGGCAATAGCATGGTTACATAAGGTAACCAATAATAATTAATGGAATACTTCAAATTTTGTGGTCGCTGAGATTATTTAATGGTTGGTCATATTATTTAATAATTAAAATATAAAATATTGTAATAATTAATGGAATACTTCAAATTTTGTGGTCGCTGAGATTATTTAATGGTTGTTCATATTATTTAATAATTAAAATATATTAAGGAATTTAGGCTTCTGTGATCTATAACATTGTTTAGAGAAATTTTCGGCGAAATCACATAGATACTCTTTTGTCGACGGGTTTCGAACCAACCAGTGTGGTTCATCGTCAGGACAAGTTGCAGAACCAATCCAGCATAGCTTGTTAAATAGTATGTATTAATATTTAAAAGTAATAATATTTAAAGTGAATGTGTGTATATAATGGTTTTGTGTTTTTTATATTAAAAAATAAGAAAATAAATTATA
>APFE031239295.1:185117-221305 GCA_000404065.3 Pinus taeda
TCCCATATCATAGTACCAATCTAAATCTATCTTAATTTCTAATTTCTTAAAGATCAAATATCTCTATTAAAGTTCAAACCTGTTTTAAAATTAAAATAAATTTTATCCAACCTATTTTAAAATTAAAATAAATTTTATCCAACTACACTGATACATCTCCAACCATGGGAGGGCTGATACCCAGGCTCCTGGGAGCTTCGAGTCAATACAAACGTTTCAAAACCATCAGGAGCCTCTTCAGGTACTTTCGAGCATTTTGGGCGCTAATGGTGACATTTCAAATACCGGTTTCTGCTGGGAACAACTCCGGAGCTCGTGGAAGCTCCTGATCCATCGATGAGCGTTTTTATCTCTACATCTTAAATTTTGATCAATTTCCACGTCTTAGATTTTCACTGATTTCTATTTTTAACTGACTTTGGTGAAACTATTTCAGACCTTATAAGTTATAAATTTAAATTGCAAAATTTATAATTTGAGTTTACAACATAAGCACACAAAATAATTTGAGGGTCTTTTTTATACCTGCTAAGGAATTTTCTTGGATTTTGAGTTACAATATTAAACCCATAGTTTCATTTACTGTGCTCCAGAAATTTACAAGTTGTTTTGGTTCCATGGTTGGCTTTATTTGATTGTTCTTTGCATTTTATTAGTTTCACTACCAATCTATTATCTTTCATCTTTCATTTAATTTAATAAAAACAAATTTTGTTTCATTTAATTTAATAAAAACAAATTTTGGATTTCATATAATTTTGGGGATGTTACACAGAGATCCATCTTGTGACAACTTTTTGGCAAATGGCATATGATATGCAAAACCCAATTTATGAACACAATCAATAATACCTAGAATGCTTTTGTTCATAATCAATAAAATGTTAATGGTCATTAAATTTTGTTTTCTTTTTTCTTTCTTTCTTCTTTCTTTTCTTTTCTTTTCTTTTTTCTTCTTTTCTTTTCTTTTCTTTTCTTTCCTTCCTTCCTTCCTTCCTTTCTTTCTTTCTTTCTTTCTTTCTTTCTTTTTTTGTCTCCAGTACGAAAAAAAAGCTAAATAGTATTATATATAAAAGTTTCCTGATACAAAAATATATGTAATAGAGTCAACGTATAAATGTTTCCCGCAATAAAACAGTGTATGCAAAACCGCAGAATAAGTTTCCTGATACAGAAATATATGTAATAGAGTAAACCTATAAGCAGTATATGCAAAACCGGAGAATACGGGAACTATTTATAGATACCAGTAAATGACATTTACCCACAATCCACCATATATAAAACTAGAGATACCTGAGCTTATAACAGATTATTGATAGACAGGTTCATGATACATACCATGATAGACATTTTGAGATTTCCTATATACCCGACATTGAGAATTCCTGAATTTGATGCCTGACGGACCCCACTATGATGTTTAAATTCCATATCTCGCACTGAGAGAGCAACCCTTTCTTTGATAGTTCATCTGCCATGAGCCCGCCCTTTCTTTGACAGTTCATCTGCAATCATATTCTAGGATCGGTTGACATGGGCGATGGAGAAATCCTTTGTAGTATTCCAGATATAGGAGATTCTATACATCCATCCAGCCATATTGATATTGTTTATGGAGCATTTACCGATAACATGATTTATTATGAGTTTTGAGTCTCCATAGATCCAAAGGGATTCAATATTCAAGAATAGAATAGAAGAAGACCATATAGAGCCACGGCTTTTGCTTTATTGTTTGTCTTTACACCCCCTTTCCAATATCTTGTATAGTGCTGGTCCTCCAGAATCTTAATGGAAACTCCACACACACATATTCCATCTTTCCAAGCCCCATCAAAATGTGCCCTTGGATATACCAACTCAGAAAGAAAAATATCATTTAATTTTACATTTACTTGCTGAGGAATGGAGGATAGGAGAGTGTAATATATAGAGATGATATGATCAAAAACGTTTTTGAAACTCTCCTTACAGTGTTGAAAAATAACCTTATTCCTCCATGTCTAAATAGACCAAAACACAATAAGAAGAATAAGCCTCCATATCACTTTTTATATACTCCACCATGAAAATGCATCTTTAATAGATGAATGAGCGATGAAATAGAAACCAATATATGAAGCCAGTTTCTTCCCAAAAAAACTAGAAGCGATAGCAATTTAAAAAGATGTGTACATAGCATTAAATTTTGTTTTCTTACTTTCGTATGTTGCCTAGCTTTTCACTTTGTGAAATCAAAACGTTATTGAAAATTTGTACACGGAATCTTGATATATTCAAAAGTAATTTTAAATAATTTGAGAAATTATATGAAAAAGAGATATATATTTTTTAATAATTATTTACACATTAAAGATAAACAAATATGGAAATGTTTCTACTTTAACTTGGGCGATTGTAAATAAGTAATTTTAAATAATTTGAGAAATTGTATGATTAAATTAAAACATATTTATTTTTTAATAATTATTTACACATTAAAGGTAAACAAATATGGAAATGTTTCTACTTCAACTTTGGCGGATTGTAAATTTGATTAAATTAATTAAGACTCTTTTCTCTTCCTCATTTCTTTCTGAATTTCTCTTGTTTTAGCTACACATAAAAATAAAAATAAGTGATTTATCTTGCCATCTGTCGCACGGCCCAAAGAAGCGTCCATCTACTTTCCCGGCATCGCGCGACCGAAAGACGCGTCCGTTAATGACGCGCCTCATAAATAATGGTATTAATCTTTAGAGCTGTCAACCCCTCACATTCATTATACAACAATGAATTATGACCATAAATTATGAAGGTCGGCCATCATAAAGAGGTAATTGTGTTGTTTAATTATTTAATATAAAAATTTATAAAATAAAGATGTAGTTTATTCAGAGAAGAAATAGTTTTTAATTGAAAGTCATTTAAATCTGTAATTTTATTTTTTTGTCGTTTAAAATATATTTTAAATGTAGATATAGTAATTTTCTTAGAATATCAAATTTAAATTTAAATTCTAAAAAAATGTTTTATTCTATAAACATTAAATTAACAAAAAATATTGTGAAAAAAATCATTTCTTCTCTTTAAATTAATACCAAAATAATACTTACAATCTTCAATGATTTATCTCAATACAAATATAATATTTGTAACTTCAAAATAAAGAAATTAAAAAACATTATATTTTTTTTATTATTAACATGTGGTCTGGGATGTCATACTTTGATTTCATTAACTTTAATTGTGGAAAAATAAATTTCCAATAATTATTTGTTTTTAATAAGTACTCACTACATATATTATATTGGTTATATTTTTATTTTATATTTTTATCACTCCCAATTTGTATAAGTTAATGTGAAAATAAACTTACAAAATAAAGGAATTAAATTAATTATAATATTTTTATTGTATATGTGTCATGGATTTTAATACTTAATTTTCTTAGATTAAATAAAATTTTTCTGTTGGGAATTACATAAACTAAAAAACAAAAATTGAACACAGTTTTGAAAACAACAAATATGATTCATCATCAGAAATTTGAATACAGAAATTCATTAAATTAATTAAATAAATGAAAATAAATTTGGAATCAATTTTGGTATTTTCTTAATATTATTCTTTATGGAGTCATGTGAAAAATAAACTTCAATCATTTTTATTTGTTTCTTGGTGAGTATCCCCTTGTATAACTATTATTATTTAGAAAAAGATGGAAGAGAATCGAAGATACATTCAAAATCATGTTGAAGATAAAATTAATGATGATAGCATGGAAAATTGGTAGTGCTATAAATGGGTACACCCACAATATATTTATAGACAAACATTGACAAGGAGAATTAAAAGAATATGTGAGGTGTGGTGATGATTTGACGGGACGTACTTGGCCGATCACAATACAAATATTTTAACTACTATTAACGAGATGCTGGTTATTTTGTTTTTGGTTTTAAAGTTTTTTGGTATTTTTAATTTGCACGTTACTATCTAAATTTATAAAATTTATTTAATTTATAAATTTGAAACTTTAATTTATAAATTAGGTAAAACTATCCATGTGATGTGATGCTTTATGTAATTAATTATTATTATTAAATTAAAAAAATATATGTATATTGTTAACTACATTTTTGTCATGTTTTAAAATATATTTGGGATAAATGAATCAATTAATTAATTATGCGTTAAATGTTATAATTACTAACATATATCAATTTTAAGTACATATATAATATGAGTTGAGAGGGATTAAATTTCTTCAGAGTGTAAAATACAATGTGTTATTGTTGAAATTGTATTTTTGAATGCTAAATAAAAGAGATATAGGACCAAATAAAAGTTTTAACCATAAAAAATTTAATTTTTTTATGATATTTATATAAAAAAATTAAATGATAATATTGATAGCAATTGATATTAAAATATTTTACATGTACATCCATTTATGACACAAAGAAAAATAATTTCTTATTATTAAATATTCCTTATGTACATATCAATATAAATCGTATTAAATTTTAACAATAACCAAATTATAAGATTTAAGAATCTTACTAAACACAATTTTACTCTAATTACTTTACAACTATTCATTTTTTATTTTTTATTTAAAAACATAAATTTTGAACTTTTAAGTTACTATTTTAGAGGAACAACTTACAAACCTAAAACAACACATATTTCTTACAGACATAGGAATGCTTAAAAAGGAAAAACTCAACTAAATAAATAAATTAAAAATTTCTATATCAATTTTTATTTATTTATTTAAAATATAATCAATTTAACTTTAATTTTGTTTGGTTAAACTTGGTAGGTCTTTCTCATTTTCGATTTTACATGTCCATTATTCACTTTACATGTCCATTATTCACCCTGCAAAATGTAGTATAAGATTCGAACCCAAAATCTCAAGTTCAATAAGACTTCATTCCATAATCAATAAGCATGCCATATGATCATGCTTAAGAGTTCTTTTATTCATTTGCTTTATAACTTCAGTTATCATGTGGACCAATTTATTGCTTCACCCGCACCCTCAACAAGTGGGAAAACTTTTGCAAACACGGTATTTTATTCCCTTTGCCTTGTTACATAGTTTTTCTTGTGGGCCAGATTGCTTCACCGTGCGGGGAGGCTTTTGGAACCACATTCTTTCACCTTATGGGGTTGATAATAGGAGGTGGGTGTCTAAATTATATTCTTCGCATTAGTTCAATGGGTCCACTTGGCCACAATTATAAAATATATTTAAGAGGTTGAAAATGTATAGAATATATTTAGAACTTTCATTTAAGGGGATTAAATTGTACCATTTTCGAAGTTGTATGTAATATATTTACAGCTTTTGTAATTTTAGAAAATGCTGCAATTTAACTATCTTATCTTTTAACTTTTTTAATCCGAAATCAGTGATATTATTTTTTACTATTTTATCTTTTAACTTTTTTTAATCCGAAATCCGTGATGATTATTTTTGATAGATATTGGTTTTTTTAATCAAAAATATAAAAAAATTTAGAAAAATTCATAGAGACATAAATGTTGACAATAATAAATTTAATTATAATTTTACAATTTTATAATAATTTAATATTATAAAATAATATAATCATAAATGTAATGACCAATATAAATAGCATAATTTTGTAAGTTTATTAAATAACTTAATGCTAGAAAAAACAATAAAAAATTATAATATGTATCCAAAACTTATAAAATAATATAATATAGAGAAAAAAATAAATCCAAATGTGCCAAAAAAAGTCTTATGTTACATGAATTATGATATAACAAAAAGAAGATACATGAGATTTAAGCAAGATCGCTTACATGTAAATAATAATTATATGGCTTCAAGCAATTTACAATATAAACATGCATGATGCAAGTTACATGCACTTTGAAAATGCTATTTTCAACCTAGCTTATAAGGGGCATTCAAAACCTCATTTATATTGGTATTCTACAAACACTATAATGAAGTTTTTATAGATAATATTTTTTATTAATATATATATATATATATATATTTGCAGTGTTCACGTGTTTAGTGTTCACGTGTTTAGGTCATTTTTAAAGAGGGAATTGAAATGCTAACTCAAAAAAGTTGTTTGAGTACTTGTTGCCTTATTCCTATCAATAATGTATGTTTCAAAACATCTAAATAGAAAGGAAAAGAGCATTTGAAGCCAACTGTGATGGGTCTTGACTTGGGTGAAGTGTATAAAGGTAAGAGTCTCTAAACATAAACCTACAAAATTTCCCTTTGCAAAATCTCCTACTCAAACTAAAATAGATTAAAAAACCTTGTCCTTGACACATAGGCTTTAAGGGGATCATAGAAAATGTAAACAAATAATGGATCATAAAGTCCTTAGTAATGTTCCCTCCACTTCTATTTATTATGAAATGTGGTTACCAACTTTAGCTAGCCTACTTCAATTTCCTTTTGGTTTAATTAGGATGAGTTGGAATTAAGGTTATAAAAATATTAAGAACATGCTGGTGATTGAACCTTAGAAATTAGAACAAAAAACCAAATCTAAAAGAAATAGATATAAGATTAATTATGAGCCAAGATAATCGGCGGTGTCTAAAGATATCATTGCAACACTTAGGCACAACACATTATGATCAGAATATCACAATTCATGATAATGAAACAATAATGAGTTCCATGATACATCTTATTGATTTGAGCCACGGGGTCCTTTATTTATAGTGTCCAAATCTAACTAACTTCCTTGAATTGTGGAAGATTCAATCCACAAACAAGTATTGACAATTCCAACTATTTCGTGGAATACACGTTGTTTGTTGGCTAGTTGATTGTTCTAGTGGACTCGTTTTTTGTTAGCTAGTGGACTACTCAATTCAACTCAACCATTTAGTTGATTCCTTTGACCACTTATTCGATGGTCCCATAAGTCAACCACTTAACAGAAAGTTTGCTAATATGTTATTTCACCACCCATCAAACACTCAATTGACTGCTTCAGTAGTCGATCGCTCAACTATAGTCATTCCTTCAACTAAATGTATCAAATTAGTTGATCATTTGACTAACTATCTTTGGAAGCTCCATGGTGACGAACAAACATAACATTTGGTTCCAATGCACCCCCATTAGCATAACATTATGGACATTCAAGAAGTGAAATTATGCCAAAATGACACTCCCCTCCCAAAATTACAGCTTCATGAAGTGCAAGCATATCTTATAGTTTAATGAACTTAGGTTTAAACAATGGATTTGTAAAGATAATAACAATCTGATCATCTATCCTGGAATATACAAGAGTGACAACCTTCTCTTGAACCAACTTTGTAAGTAGCGAGCATTAAGTTCGATATGCTTCATCATACTATGTGTAACATGGTTGCCAACAACCTAAATTGCAATCTAATCGTCACAATAAATAGTGGTGGAGTCTTAATTAAAAGCGAACCTAAGCTCTCCCATGAGTTGATGAACTTAAATAACTTTTATTCCTACATTAATAGCTCCCCGGTATTTTTATTCCATAGTAGACAAAGAGGCTACACATTGTTTTTGATATGTAAACTATTGTGGATATTCCATTAGATAGTTCGTCACAACAAATCTGATAAATTTTTTCTTAAAAATCCAAAATCTACATCATTACGATTTTATTTCTCTTTAGATTTATAGATCTATAGATTATTGTCAATAGCGTATGCATGAAAATTAAAATTATGCAGAAAATGGAGAACAATGAAATAAAATTTCACACACACATTTGACATAAGATATGACTTGGGAAACCCTTTTAGGAGAAAAACCCAGCTGGAAGGTGAGATTGCATGACTCTCTTTCTTTGAATGAAACTATAGTTGTGAGTACAAATAAGTATGGTTTGTGGAATGTGGACTACTACAATACACCAATCCTCTATGAGTGCTCTATCTCCTATCCCTCTCAACTATTTTTTTTAGCTATGGAACAAATGCACTTGAAAGAATGAAACCTCTTTCCTCCTAATGGCTCGGTTATAATACAACCCAATAGCTTACTAGTGGTTAGGTTTGACTACCTCAACACTTGATCAAAGTTACAATATAGACTCTTATAGAGTCTTCTTCATCATAATCGCGTGTCTAGCCCCTTTTTCTTGAATAATGGGGGTTGACATGACATCCTCTTGAATTATGGTGTTGAAAACAACAAGGTCAACTTTTAAGTGGCATAAATTTTGCATACGGACTCTGATTGAAACAATTCTTGCGTTGTTGGAAACATCTCTATGTGTAAGATATGTAAAAAATGTGTGCCTCTAAAGTGAAAAAATTTTACCCCCAAAAAGCATTTGATTTGATTCCTCAAAACACTCCTAGAAGGTTTTAGACCCTATTTTGCCAGATTGGGTCCCACCAGTAAAAATGGTCCTCTGAGTTGATTCCTCCACTTTTTCCACTCTAAAAGCATGGATATGGATGACAAAAAGTATAATTATCCAATATAGATGACACCTCCCCATTTTGGGAGGCTTTTGGTCCCTAAAAGATTCTACTAAATGAGGTGAGGAAAAATTTCCTCCACTTTCTCTCGGGTGTACCATTTAGCTTTCCATGTAAGTTGTCCTTTCAACCCAATATTCCAAAGGTCATTCTTCCCTTGTCCTGTGTTTATGGACCTATTCTACAAAACTGTATCTTCTATCAAATTTTCATGAGCATCTGGTGCCAAATCATCCACAAAATGTATGACTTATTCCTCTTCCTGATCTAACATGGAAGGGTCATAATGTTTAGATTCTCTACATTCACAACTGAGTAAATAAACATATATCATGGTAAAGTGAGTCAACAGAAATTATCGCCCACCTTTTCCAGTATCTTGAAGGGACCATATTGTAGAGCCTTGATTTTCTTACTAGGCCCATATAACTTCTACTTGTTCAATTGTAGCCATACTATGTCTCCCACCTTGAATGATTTCTTTGTTCTATGTTGATCATGTATGGCCTTATATTTCTCGTGTAACTTATACAATGTCTCTTGTACTTATATGTGGATCTATGTGATATTCTCTATAAATTTTTCATCCCTCAACGCATCTCCTGCAAGATCTTCCCTCACTTTTGCTTGCTACCCATATGCAATGTCAAAAGGTGAAGGTAGAAAATATCTAGAACAAGTTTCTAATGGGGACTTTCCACTATAAATGTGATCTTCTCTATTGTAAGAATGTTGTATATATAATGGATTTTCATCCTAGGTATTTGGATGCTTTTGGTTGTATCCTCTCAAAAGTTGCACTAAAGTTTTGTTGACTACTTCTGTCTATCCATCTATCTATGGATGGAATGTTGTAGATCTCTTCAACTTTGTGTCAATGTTCTCTCACAATGTAGTTCAAAAAAAATTGAGAAATTTTGTGTCCCTGTATGAAACGATGCTCCTTGGTATCCCAAAGTGCACCCAAACGTGTCCAAAGAACATGTTCTTTGCTTCTTTCCCACTGATAGGAATGAACCATAGTTAATAAATGAAGTGGTTAACCCGTGTTATGCAAGGGACCACTAGTAGTTAGGATTTTGGATGTAATTTAGTTATAAATAGTCTTAGTTAGTAAGGGAAAGATCCTCGAGTCTTATTGTAATTGAGATCTTCTCTATTGGAGGTTGCCCCCTCTAAGAGGCAAGTGAGCATTGAATCTGTTTCTGAATAATAAAATACTTTATAGTTTTTCTCATTTCATGTGGTAATTCTGTGTTCTGGGCTATATTTATTCATATTTGTGGTATTCTAGATTTCTCACAGGTCAAGAGCATAACAAGTGGTATTAAAGCACTTTCTAGAGCCAGTTGTTCCTTCGATTTTCACAGTTTTTTTTTTAAGGCTAGAGATGTGTTCAACGTCTTTAAACCATGGGATCTGTCATTGAGTGCATAAAATTGCGGATTTGGGGAGCCATGCATGCAGGAACTACAAGAGGTGGTCACACTTGTTGGACTCCCTTGTAACCCCTGTGGGTACCCCTTATAGTAGTAGCGCATTAGACAAAATCATGCACAAAATGTACTTCCAGGCACCCCTTTGAGTAGTAGCACATTAGACAAAACCACGCACATAATGTACTTCCAGGTACCCTCGGGTATATCAGAATCCCCCTAGGCTCGCCTGAAACCTAACCTTAGATCGTCTTGCTATTACAGTACATTGAGAATAACACTCGGGGACATTAGTTGCATGTACAATAGGGTAGTCAGGTAGTACAGCTAAGGGTACATCCTCCTTAGTTAGCACCTGAAAGATTAGTCCAAGTACTATTGTTGGACCCCTATGTATATCGCGATATGTAGCACCTTACACTCCTTTGTAACCACAGTTCCCTCTACTATCTGAAGATCGCCCTCTACATTATCTTCCAGATTATATTCAACAATTAGGGTTCTGCCACCGCCATACAACTCAAATTTAGTAGTTGGGGTTTTCACAATGCAGATCAAAATGTTTGTGTAGTGAGGGTTTTGGCCACCATAGTCCAAATCAGATTTTCACAGCACATTCGGCAGGACCAAGACCTTGGGGTTTATGTTACTACATTCCAAGCCCAATTTTTGTAGGACATTGGACAATATCAAGCTTTCTGGAATTCGACCATTGCAGTATTTATCAGCAGGGAGTAAAACTCCTTTCAAAGTAAAAAAAGTCTGAGACCATCCCAGGATGCTTGTAAGAGACTTAGCCCATAAGCATCAGGATGACAAGTTGGTCGCAGTGGTACCATTCACTTGTGCGCCCCCAATTTTTTGGCAGTCCCAATTTTTTTTTGGATGTGACTTCAAGTGAGCCACAGCATTAGACTCCCGAGGTTTCCCTCTTTCCAAGGAGACTACTCTTAAGTAGTTGACCGAGGTGGTGAATACTAGGTACCAGATCTCAAGTTATGGCTTCTGAGAGGGTCGAACACCTTGAAAAAAGGTTCGAAGAATTCCAGCACAGTATGGACAATATTAACACACAACTCTCACGACTAACATAACTTATAACAAATTCTCATCGGGAGGAGCCTAGTGTTGATGCACACAAAGAAGGAGAATCTAGCCATCACATTTGAATCCATGGAAATCACCACCATTCCAACCAACGGACACCCAAGCTGGACATGTAAAAATTTGATGGCTCTAACCCTACAGTATGAGTAGCATAAATGGAACATTATTTCTCCCTTAACGACATCTACGAAGATGGAACTAAACTACATGTGGGAGCCCTTTACTTGGACCAAGAGAGATGGAAATGGTGCTAGTGGCATAAGAAATGTTACCCAGGGAGATTAACTTGGCACATGTTCTCAAAAGCCATATGTGATCGCTTTGATTGAGAATCTATTTTTTTGGGTCATCTCACTAAGCTCCGACAAATAGGTATGGTAAAGGACTACATTGCAGCCTTTGATCAATTGGCCATTAGAATTGATAGTCTAGGAGATGAATTCTACTTGGAGTGTTTCATCAGTGGCCTGAAAGAAGCCATCCAAGCCCATGTTCGGATGCACCACCTAACTACTTGGTTGGACGCATGCAACAAGGCCTTAGATGTAGAAATTGCATTACATTCCCAGTCCCATCGTCTAAATTTCATCACCAAGGCATGTCCCACCCACGCTTAGGGCCCCAACTAAACACTTAAGGTCCAAAAGGTGTCACTAACAAAAATGGCTGAGAGAAGAAAACAAGGATTGTGCTACTACTGTGATGACAAGTACTCCCCTAAACATAAATGAAAGGAACCAAAATTCTTTCAAATTGGTGCTATTGATAATAGCTTAGTAGAGGAAACTCCATCCCTAGAGGTGCCTGATGATGAAGTCGGGGAAACCTAAACCGATAATGATCTCACAGCTATACCAGATGAGCCGATTATCTCACTACATGCCTTGGCTGGCATTTCTTCGTCTCAGACTCTCAAAATCTGAGGCTTTATTAAACATCGACGAGTAATGGTATTGATTGATAATGGTATCAATCATAACTTTATCCATAAGAGAGTCACAAAAGTTGTTCATTGCTTTGTGTGGGTAGTATCTGATTTCCAATTCCTTATCGCTGATGGGGTGACCATGAAATGTGAAGGCCATTGTGAAAATATTAAGCTTCAGATGGGAGACTACCAGCTAAAGACCCACATGTTTGCTATTGAAATGGGTGGCTGCGACATTGTCTTGGGTGCTGAATGGCTTCGCACACTAGGCCCTTTCATAATGGATTTCCAACTATATATGAGCTTTAAGTAGAATGACCACATTCATACATTAAGGGGACTCCAGGCAGGTGATCCTATTATCAACAACTCGCATCGAATGGAGAATATTTTTTAAAAGGGCCATCATGAAGTGGTTGCCCAATTTAATGCCATCCAGGCCATTGAATCCACTACTCCTCATATTCATCCTAAGATGTAACAGGTCTTAGATCACCACCAGCGGCTCTTTGACAAACCTAAAGAGCTTCCACCCTCTAGGGTTGAACATGATCATAGCATCCCTTTGGTCCCGGGGACCCAACCGCATAATGTCCACCCATAGGAATATCCTTTTTCCCAAAATAATGAAATTGAAAAATTCATCAAGGAACTCCTCGAAGTTGGTGTTATTCATCCAAGCATTAGTCCTTATTCATCTCTAGTGGTCATGGTTCTAAAGAGAGATGGAGAATGGTGCATGTGTCCATACTTTCAGGCCCTCAACAAGCTCACTATCAAGGACACATTTTCTATTGTGGTTGTTGATGATCTGCTTGATGAACTATATGGTGTTCAATTCTTTACCAAGCTAGACCTCCACTCGGGCTATGATCAAATACGCATGAAGATTCCCAAGACTACCTTCCAAACTCATGAAGTCCATTATGAATTCCTTGTCATGCCATTTGGTCTCTTTAATGCTCTATCTATTTTTTAAAGCCTCATGAACCACATGTTGAAACCATATCTCTGAAAATTTGTCCTGATCCTCTTTGATGACATTCTCATCTACAACATAACCTAGGACAAACATATTCAACATGTAGAACAGATATTGCAACTACTTTGAGATCACAAATTATTTGTTAAATTATCTAAGTTTTCTTTTGGCGTGGAAGAAGTCGAGTATTTGGGACACACTATGGGTCATGAAGGAGTGAGGGTTGATTCGAAAAATATTCAGGCAATGCAATATTGGCCCCAACCAAAAACCTTGAAGAGTTTGAGGGGATTCTTGGGTCTCACCGGCTACTATCACAAATTTGTTTGCAATTATGGTCGCATTGCTAGAACCCTCACTAACCTTGTCAAGAAAAGTTCATTTCTCTGGAATGATGCAGCTCAACAAGCCTTCTTGGCTCTCAAACAGGCCATGTGCTCCACTCCCATATTGGCCCTACTAGACTTCACCAATTTTTATGTGATTGAATGTGATGTTTCTGGTACCGGTATTGGCATTGTATTAATGCAAGAAGGTAGACCATTGGTTTTCACCAGCTAACAACTCAATGATAAACATTTGGTTCAATCTACTTTTGAGAAAGAAATGATGGCCATATTACATACAGTAGACAACTGATAGCCATACTTGTTGGGGGGACGTTTCGAAATCTGGACAGACCATCAAAGCCTAAAATATTTTTCGGAGCAACATCTATCATTGCCACAACAAAATAAATGGCTTGCAAAAAGTTGGGACATGATTATGAGATAATTTACAAGAAAGGGTGTGACAATGTAGTAATTGATGCTTTATCGCGCCAATTTGAGGATGAGAGCACTCTATTATCAATCTCTCTACCCATACCAAATTGGATTGAAGAGACCACAAGGAATGGTTCTCCCACTCCTCTCTTTCCAAACTCATTAATAACTTGAGAGAAGATACTAATTCCTTAGCCCACTACTCTTGGAGGGATGAGATTCTTCGCTACAAGGATCGAGTAGTTATATCACTGACATCCACCCTCAAAACCTGCATCTTGGATGAGATGCACTCATCTCCAATTGTAGGAAATTCAAGTTTAGAAGAATTATGCTTGTGCACATCATTATTTATTTTGGACTGGCATGAAAAACGCATCCTTACTTTTGTAGTTGAATGCAATGTGTGCCAATGCAACAAAGGGGAAACAATCAAGTTACCTAGAACCTTACAACCATTGCCACTTCCTACCTTTTCTTGGATGGATGTTTCCATGGATTTCATCGCTGGTCTCCCAAAGTCAGGAAACAAATTAGTCATCATGGTGGTTGTGGACAGACTTTCTAAATATGCTCATTTTTGCACTCTACCACACCCATTTACCTCCACTTTGGTGGGTCAAGTTTTCTTGGACCATATCTTCAAAATGCATGGCATGCCGACTTCCATTGTGTCTAATTGTGACCCCACTTTCACCAAAAAAAATTGGCAAGAAATTTTCAAGCTACAGGGCATGCAACTCCAACTAAGTACTGCCTATTATCCCCAAACCGACGGTCAAATAGAAGCAATCAACAAATGTTTGGAGACATATCTAAGGTTCTTCACTTCAGAAAAGTAGCATCAATGGGTATAATGGCTACCTTTAGCTAAATTGTGGTATAATACTAACTATCATGAAGCCACCAAGATGACTCCATATGAGGCAGTGTATGGCCAACTCCCACCTTCACCTATTTCTTATATCCATGGATGTTCTAAAGTACAAGTTGTTGATCATCTCCTATAAAACCATGCCCCCATGATAGCTCGTCTCAAAGATAATCTACATCAATCTCAAAACTGAATGAAGCAACATGCAAACCAACATCATTCTGAGCGCGCATTTCAAGAAGGGGATCGGGTATTCTTGCGACTCAAACCATATAAGAAAACATCTCTCAAAGAAAAGGGTTGCTAGAAACTAGCACCAAAATTCTATGGACCTTATCAAATACTTTAGTGCATAGGAGCAATCACCTACAAATTGGCCTTGCCACCTACTTCAAAAATCCATATGGTCTTCCATGTATCATGCCTCAAGAAAGTGGTGAAGAACAATTGCAGAGTTCAAACAAGTCTACTTAAATTGGATGAGGAAGGCTCACTTTGGCTCCAACTAGAACAAGCCCTTGATACTCGTGAAAGACATCTCCACGGCCGCATGATCAAGTAAGTCCTCATCAAGTGGAAAGACACCTCTCCAGAAGATGTGACCTGGGAACCAACCACTATTCTTCAGCAATTTCCACAACTTCAGCCTTGAGGACAAGGCTGCTTTTGATGGGGGAGAGCATGTTAGGGTCCAAGTCTAACCGCTTTATTTATGTAATAAGCTCAATGGACTGAGTCAGAGTCATAGTTAGTTAGAGAGTCATTAAATCCTGCATTAATAATTGTAATTGGTTGACATGCATTAGAGAAAAGGGACCATAGTTAGTTGTAAATGTGCCATAGTTAATAAATAAAGTGGTTAACCCATGTTATGCAAGGGACCACTAATATTTAGGGTTTTCGATGTCATTTAGCTATAAATAGTCTTAGTTAGTAAGGGAAATATAATTGAGTCGTATTGTAATTGAGCTCTTCTCTACTGGAGGTTGCACCCTCGAATAGGCAAGTGAACATTGAATCTGTTTTTGACTAATAAAATACTTTGCAGTTTTTCTCATTTCATGTGATAATTCTGTGTTCCGGTCTATATTTCTTCATATTGATGGTATTCTATATTTCTCGTAAGTCAAGAGCATAACATGATCTATGTGGATTTATATCGCTTCTACCATCAGATAGTGCTTCCACTTCTTTACAGCTTGCACCACAACATAGAGCTCCTTGTCGTAGGTAGGGTAGTTAAGGACATCCCCTTGAAATACTTCATAATGGTAGCATACATGCCTTCCTTCCTGCATCAAGACCAGTCCCATAGCATACCCACTCACATTTGTATACACTTCAAAGGGTTGTTGCAAGTTTGGTAATGTCAGAACTAGTTCTTGACTAATAATTTTTCTTTAGCTCCTCAAAGGCCCTCTACTGACGCTTTCCCCACTGGAAACTATTGCCACTTGCTGTTATGGTGTGGAGTGGTGTTGCTATCGCTGAGAATGAGGCTATGAATTTCCTCAGATACTGTGTGTTATGCGAGATTTATGACCGTGGACAAAAATATCTCCCCTAGGTCTAATGACTAACCTAGAACAACAAAATGACAAATGACCCAATGTTTTCCTTAAAGTTAGTAGATGATTGGATGAAAATTACTTGGAATCTGTCGTATGTTTAGCTCCTTCTTTGGCTTGAATGCTCCAATCCTATCTCCAGCTGCCAAAATTAGAACCTACACAACCAGACAACACAAGCCAATAATGTTGCAAACTGTCTCAGCCGACCACCAGTCATGGCATTGACCACTGTGCTCAACTCCTATGGACACGAGATTTCAAGGGCGGTACATATTTACAAGAGCGATCCATAATTCGACAACACCTACCAGATGCTCTTGGAAGGCAACCCAGTTCCAGATTTTCACCTCCAGGGCACATTGTTATGCCACATGGGACACCTCTGTGTTCCTACAAGCGAGTGTGCCAAGATGATTTGGGAAGCACACTACAATCAGGTCAGTGGACACTTTAGGGTAAAGAAAATAGTGGCAGTGTTGCAAAAGTATTTTTATTGGTCGAGACTTTGACAGGATGTTGGGAAGTACATCAGATCCCACACTGCCTACACCATTTCCGAACCCACAATCAAGAAGCAAGGCCTATATACTCCTCTTCCTACTCCTAGTCGTCCTTGGGAATCCATCTCCATGGATTACATGTTGGGCCTACCTTCTACTAAGCATGACAAGGACTGAGTGTTCAGGGTCGTCGATAGATTCTCTAAGATGACCATTATGGTAGCCTGCAATAAGAGTATCACATTAGAAGCCACTACTAAGATCTTCTTTGAACAAGTGTGGGTACATTTTGGGATCCCATAATACATTATCTCAGATTGGGAAAATAGATTCCTAAGTACATTTTGGTCAAGCCTCTGGTCGATGTCGAATGCCAAGCTCACTAAGTCCATGAACTTCCACCCCCAAACTGATGGCTAAACAAAGGTTGTCAACAAGATGATTGTGCAATTTTTGCGCATATACAACTCAAATAATCCACGCACATGGGATCAAAGCCTCCCCTATGTCCAACACAGCTACAACAGAGCTCTCCATAGCTCCATTGGCCACAACCCTTTTCAGGTGGAGTTGGGATTCCAACCACTATGTCCCATTGATGTGGCCATACCATTTGCAACTATTCGAGCAGATTCAACCCATGTCCAGTCTAAATTTGATCGAGCTAACAACTTCATTGAGCACATTCAACACATCTTCTAGCATGTCCATGACATATTGGACAGAGCTAATGCTAAGTACAAGTAGCATTAGGATCAACACTGAGTGCCACACAAATTCCAGGTGGGCGACAAAGTTTAGTTACATTTGCAGAAGGAGCGCCTCGTTAGGCCTCAATACAAGAATTTATGGCTCCGATATGAGCCTTACATCATCACCAAGGCTGTAGGGGACAATGCCTTCAAGCTTAGCATTCCAACATTCCTTGTTCTTCACCCAGTATTCAATGTGGATCAGTTGCAACCATACTTTCCTCCATTATTGGACATATCAGATGTCGTGGAGCCGTTGACACCAACATAGCTCAACCCAAGTTACATTGAGAAGGCCATAACTGATAGGATCATGGACACACAGATTAAGAACACTCACCAATGGAGGATCCAACTATACCTAGTTGTAAAAGTATTCCAACTCCTCACCAGGGCAAGTGGTTCACTAGGGGCCAGGTTCAACAGAAATTTTCTCACCTCATGGAGCCTTCGCATAGAAAGGGTGCCATTGTTTCCTAAGGGGGGAGGACTGATCCAGGTGGATATTTGTGGCCACCCACATATTCCACCTAGATCTCCAGTTAGTTTCGTATGTTTCCTTGATTATAGTAGCATTTACTTATTTTAGCAGTTTTTCAGTTCCTGAATTTATATAGAGGTTTTGACCCCCTACACAACATTTTTTTGAGGTCCACAATTGTTGATAGCCATATGTAGGGAGTAATAATCGAAGAGATATTTCTTATGAGGTATCATACATGTCAAACGAAGATCATATGACCAAGTTACGATGCTAGGAAGTTGGTTGCCCAAATAACCCCAACAGGGCCCACAAAGTCTTGGCGTTTCATCTCATGGGGTTAGGGTTTTGGTTGTCTAGGGTTTCCCCTTATTGTTCAATAATAAAAAGGCCCTTTAGCCTCATTGTTGTTGGAAAATAAAAAAGGCAGTAAATATTTTCTTGATCTTGATATTAACTTGTGATGTTTCTTATTATTACAACTTTATATCTTCTTTCTTTAATTCATCAAGCAATTACCAAAAGAAGAAACACATAAAACAATGAACACAAGATGTAGGCATGTGCCAAAGGAAAACTCAGTCAAAGTAATTCTTCCTTTCAATAGTATTCTTTGAGACTCTTCACCCTAGATCTTGACCAGACATTCGCTCCACACCAAGTCAACCTCCAGAAGATTGACCTCTTCCCAACAACTTCGATTATGCAATAGCTAAGAACTTCTGGCAGCAGCCCAACTTGGAATACTTCATTCTCCCAATCCAAAGCACAAAATAGAGAAAGACCACCACCAAAATTTCAATTTTCCTTAACTCCTTTGACTCCCCCAAACTCGCATTCACTTCGGCTTCCCGTCAACAGACTTTCTCAGCTTCCTACTTTTGCACTTCTGCCTAGCAAACATATTTTCGCACTTCTTCCCAGTAGAGAGAGAACGAGATGTGATGCTCCAAATGAATTTGATGTCCTTTCGTTTATAGTCTTGTTGTAGGGTCAAATGGGTCTTTAGGCCGAATTGATCTTCTCTTAGGCCGACATGGTGTGGAGGTTACATAATTCATATTTGACTCAATACTTAACCTTTTTACATGATTCGAAAGCCCGAGAAGGGTCTCTTTAAATGTAAAATAATTCTATAGACTCAGAATAAATCCTAGAATTCCTCAATGGGGACTTTGACCTAAAACATAGTGACCCAAGCATGAAACTCATACTTTAATAAGTCACAACAATAATAATAAACATTCTTTTCTTTATTGTTTTGACAAGTACATTACATAATGACTCAAGTACATTATTGAAGATCGAACATAATTACTTTTTCTAACACTCCCTCTTAACTAGGGAGGTATTCATGATGTACATATACAATGGAAGATCTAAAACTATATGTGTTGAAAATGGCAACAAGAAATGCTATAAATAGCATCTCAGGTACTAGTGTTGGATATAGCAACAAGGAATGATAAAATAGAAATGCTAAAAATATCATTGATATAAATAGCATTTCATGATAGATTCCAATTTTAGTTAGTCCCTGAACTAAAATTGAGAATTAAAATTCGAATATGATCTTAGCAGTTGTTTGCAAAATAATTAATTAATTCATCTTGAGTTAATTAGTTGGAGAAAATCAAACATGAAGTCTTTGTGAATACATACAATAGTTATCCCTTTGATTGAGGAAGTTATCCCTTAATTAAGGAGATAAGGGTGTGTTGTATTTGAGTTGTAATTAGTTAGCTCAATTAACTGATTTAAGTCCAGTTAAATTAGTTCCAAACAGTTGGAGGAACTAATTGTAATGCATGCATGCATGCAACTAGTGTTCTCCAGATAACTGAATATTCTCTCATAAATAACCAATGCATGTCAGTTCAGAGAAAGACCCATTTGAGATTAAAGGAAGGGACAATTTACTATTAGTTGGAGGAATTTTCCTATAAAGGAAACTCATCCATGCAGTTACTTCTGAGTTTAGTGAGCAGTGTGAGAGGTAAATTAACACAGGTGGTAGCATTAGACCCCAGGAGAAATTGCGCAAGGAAATAGGAGGCTTGGAGGGCAGAGGAGAAGGTTTGTGAGAAGCCTTTGACTGTTTATGAGCAGCAGAGGGATTGTACTGAGAGTTGGATGGCTTGTAAGCTAAAGCTTTGTGTAATCCAGACATATTTCTACTTGTATGATAATACAAAGATCGGGTTTTTAGCTGAAGCTTTCCCTAGAGTATTCTTATGTGTTTCATGTGTATGATTTCTTATTCTCTATTATATGTGTTATGATTGATCTAACTCAAATTGATTAAGCTTCCGCAAAGTTTGATTGTAGAAGTAGATCTAGTATTTTGCTTTAGTATATTTCATTATCAGGTGATCTATAGTGGGAATTTCTACATGGTATCGGAGCAAAGGTGATCAAAGCGAAGAACAATATACAAAGAAGGGAGAAGTTCAAAGTTTGAAGTTCATGATTATAGAAATCGAATTCTTATCACATCTCAAATTTCACCAATGGCGTTCAACAATTTAAGACTTGAGTATGCCCTTGATGGCAGCTCGAATTATATAGCCTGGAAGGATCGCATGGAAGTAGTATTAGAGGACAACGTTCTAAAGGACTTCATTAATCAAGAAGTCCCCAAGATAGCAGCGACTAATGCTACAGAATTGGCGGAATGGAAGAAATGTGTGGCTAGAGCGAGGAGAATCCTCTTGGAGGGAGTTCGAGACCACATTGTCTCAAGCCTCCATGGGAAGGAGACACCATTTTTAATGTGGAAAACATTGAAAGATCTATATCAGAATAGCAGTGATTAGAGGAAGCTGGCGCTGAAAGACAAGCTTCAGAA
The DNA here is from genome assembly GCA_000404065.3 of Pinus taeda. Classification (NCBI taxonomy): domain Eukaryota; kingdom Viridiplantae; phylum Streptophyta; class Pinopsida; order Pinales; family Pinaceae; genus Pinus; species Pinus taeda. Next base: position 205,836 of record APFE031239295.1, read on the forward strand.
AATCAAGTGTGAAAAGGGCGACACGATCTCTACATATCTGAACAAGCTCACCACCTGCAGGGATGAGCTTGGAAGTGTAGGAATCAAGACAACCGATGATGACATGGTGAGTCTTGCTCTCCTCGGTCTTCCTAAGACCTGGCATAGCTACCAAGACTCAGTAAATGGAAGAGAAAAACTACCAGATTGGGAACGACTTTGGTCGGATGTGATGCATGAGGAGATAAGAAGAAGCACTAGAGATGGTTCTTCATACAAGGAGGATGAAGAAAATTGCACCTTAGTGAGTAAGGCAAAGAAAGGGAAGGAGAAGGATTCTCATCCCAAATCGAGTTCTTCCTATGGTGGGAAGAAGTTTGACAAATCAAAAGTGTGATACTTTCATTGTCATGAGGTGGGCCATTTTGCTACAAATTTTCCACTGAAGAAATCCAAGATGGGATCCAAGGAAGGATCTAAAGGTGAGGCATTGGCCTCACAGTTCAAGTTGGATTTCACCCTCTTCACATGCATGGTTTCATCCATGGTGGGATGTGGTTGGTTTCTTGATAGTGGAGCTTCATTCCACATGACTGGCGATAAGAGTTTGTTTAGTACCTTGGAGGAGAAAGACCTCCAGATACTCATAGTGATGGGCAATGATGAAAAGTAGAGTGTCTCAGGAGTAGGCACATTTGTTTTTTAGAGGGAGCATGGAGCTCGCATTACCTTAACATATGTGAAGTATGTGCTAGGACTAAGGAAAAACTTGGTATCGACCGCAATGCTGGAAGACAAAGGCTATGATGTAGTCTTCAGTAAGGGAAAGGTTTTCCTTAGACACATCACCACGAGACAGGTGAAGCAAATCGGTTCACGAGTGAAGAACCTGTATGCTCTTGAGGTTCAAGATGCATGCAAAGCCTTGAGGAGTAAGGAAACTATTGGAGACTTGATGGTTGAGATGGAGAGTAGATTACCTCTCAACATGTAGCACCAGAAGAAGTCTCAGACAATTATGGAGGAGCCACAATTGGTGGAGCAACTTCAGGAGGTTGTGGAACAACCAAAACTAAAGAAGCCGAGAGGAGACTGAGTGGAGGCATCCACTCATGCAGAGACCTCTAGTAGGGGGAAATTTTGAGCCAAGTGGGTAGAAGGATCACATGCATCCATACCTCCAGGTCGGAGGTGGGGTGATGTGGAGTGACAATCCCAAGAAGGCTGGAATAGGGGTAGGATCATTGAGGTACCCAACCTATTTGATTAGACCTTGCTACGGGAGCCTTGATGAGGAGTAGCAGGATTGGCTGAGTGGGTCGAGACAGATGCAGATGGAGCGACAAAGGAAGCTTCAACATCAGAGGATGTTTCTAGCCCAATAGGGAGGTCAGTTGGGAGATCAGTGGGCAACACGATGCAACATGATGAGAGGAGCAGCGGTGCGGATGCGTGCTGGGAGATAGGACCAGTAGTAGCACAGATGCAGCAACAGGAATATGTGTGATTCATGTAGTCAGAGATCAAAGTAACAAAGGCTAGAACAGTCAGATATTGAAGAGCACAGAGGTGCAGAGTTTTCAGTCGACAGAGGCGATAACAGTCAGAGACTTTGTTGACAGAGGCATCATTCTAATTTAGGTTGGATATTTTTTGTTTCTAGAGTTGTTAGAGCAACAACACTAGGAGAAGTGTTGCATGCAGAACATTCCAAAGGTTCAGGATTGGGTTCGAGTTGATTGCCTTTCTTGTTGAGAGGGAGTGTTGAAAATGGCAACAAGAAATGATAAAAATAGAAATGCTATAAATAGCATCTCAGTTACCAGTGTTGGATATAGCAACAAGGAATGATAAAATAGAAATGATAAAAATAGCATTGCTCTAAATAGAATTTCAGGATAGATTCCAATTTTAGTTAGTCCCTGAACTAAAATTGAGAATTAAAATTCGAATTTGATCTTAGCAATTGTTTGTAAAAAAATTAATTAACTCATCTTGAGTTAATTAGTTGGAGGAAATCAAACATGAAGTCTTTGTGAAGACATGCAACAATTATCCCTTTGATTGAGGAAGTTATCCCTTAATTAAGGAGATAAGGATGAGTTGTATTTGAGTTGTAATTAGTTAGCTTAGTTAACTAAGTTAAGTCCAGTTAAATTAGTTCCAAACAATTGGAGGAACTAATTGTGAGTTAAGTCAGTTAATGCATGCATGCATGCAACTAGTGTTTTCCAGATAAATGAATATTCTTTCATACATAACCAATGCATGTCAGTTCAGAGAAAGACCCAATTGAGATTAAAGGAAGGGACAATGTACTATCAGTTGGACGAATTTTCCTATAAAGGAAACTCATCCATGCAGAAGGACTTATCTCCTTCAGGATTGCGCGGTTACTTATGAGTTTAGTGAGCAGTGTGAGAGGTAAATTCACACAGGTGGCAGTGTTGGACCCCAGGAGAAACTGCGCAAGGAAATATGAGGCTTGGAGGGTAGAGGAGAAGGTTTTTGAGAATATTTTGACTGTCTATGAGCAACAGAGGGATTGTACTGAGAGCTGGATAGCTTGTGAGCTAAAGATTTGTGTAATCTGGACATATTTCCACTTGTACGATAATACAGAGATCGAGGTTTTTAGCTGAGGCTTTCCCTAGAGTATTCTTCTGTGTTTCATGTGTATGATATCTTCTTCTCTGTTATATGTGTTCTGATTAATCTAGATCAAATTGATTAAGCTTCCACAAAGTTTGATTATAGAAGTCGATCTAGTATTTTTCTTTAGTATATTGCATTATCAGGTGATCTACAGTGGGAATTTCTACAATATGAACCATGAAGAACTTTAGGCACTGCAATGCCATGGACTAGATTCCTAACCAGGGAAATCTATCCAATTGGTCACTCAACAATTCAGGGACCACAATGCCATGGACTAGATTCCCGACCAAGGAAATCTATCCAAGTGGGACTAAGGTGGACTCAAGCTTTCAGCCCCTCTAGGTACCATCAGGCTTACTTGCTAACCACCAACCGAAAAATCCAGGTGTGTATCCAAAATAAAGCTCTATGATCAACACCACCTTTCCAATTTCTAGACATCAACACAATGTGCCAACTAGATGTCCTCCAAGGTAATGCTTCACTCACAAAGCCTCAACACCCCTTGATCTAGCAGATCAAGAATAACCACTCTCTCCCAATCAACCTGATTGGTAACCAACATGCTTTCCTTTGAGAGATTCACCTGTACAAACACAACCCTAATTAATAATATACTTTTTCATGTACATAACCAAATACAAACCTCTGGGGTCTTGCAAGCAACAAATGTTGCTTCTCAACTTTCCATAGTAGGACTATCAATTGAATATTTGACAAAATATTCCTCAATCATACATTTTTCTTCCTACTTCATATGCAACAACATATTCTTTAGTGAGATCCTGCTTTCCTTTTTTCATAAACACTTCAAAATGCATTCTCCAATTTCCTTTTCTTGTTCATGGCTTTCACTCAGACTTACAACTATTAGTCCTAGTCTAGTGCATGATACATGAAGCAGAGAACCATATTTGACACTCCCTCTCGAACAGGAAGCACCTCTTTATCTGGACACCCTCTTAATCTTAGGGAGATCTCTTCTATTCATGCTTCCTTCGGGAGATCGACTTCTTCTTTTTCGACTTAGGAGCATCTTTTTGTGGCTTCCAACCATTTCATTTGAGTTATCATCAACACTATCATGATTGTCACATCAAGCATCTTCACCAAGTTGAAGATTGTGTACCAACACAAGTTACTTGTCACATCGAGAATCTTCACCAAGTTGAAGATTGTACCTGCACAACTTTCTTGTCACATCGAGCATATTCACCAAGTTGAAGACTGTGTACCTGCACAACTTAGAGAGAAAATACAACCAAAACTATAGAAGCATGATGTTAGCCATATCAAAAACATGAAATCATTTCAACTTTATTCATACCAGATACCCAAACTTATTTATAGACAAGAGACATATACTCTTCAACATCTTGCTAGGGACTTTGTCATACACCCTAGACTTCTTCATAATAACGCTCATTCCATCTAGGGTTTAAATATGTTTTCCAAAGGTATGAAATACCTTACTACAACATATAACAAACCCTAGAAACCATACACACAAATATAGATCCACTAACAATTATTAAAAACATAAATGTTCGACTTCTCACTAGGAATTTCATACAAATCCTAGATTTCATACAAATCCATCAAAGTGAATCACAACTTAGTCATTGACTTGACCAACTTCCACTAGGTGTTATAGACATATTTGGGCACTGCAACCCCAATCACATATGTCCATAAACCAAGGGCTTCTGAGTCCCTAAAAGTGTTGTTTCATGCCCTAAAGGAACATGGTTAGCTGATTACATCATCTCCCAGAAGTTCTCCACAGAAAACTGCTCAGAACTGGTCAAAATTGGACCATATAGACTGCTCAGTGCAGAGGGTGTGATGCATCTCACCTGCTCAGTGTAAAAAGTGCGATGCATACTGGAAAGCCCTTCTGTAGGGTGCGATGGGCGAGAGTAGACAAATGGCAGAGACAGTTTGTAAGGAGGATGATCATGGAATCTTCCAGAAACTTCTCCTATGACACTTGCCTCTCTGAATTCGCCCAGGGATGAGTAAGAGATCATCAATCTCCAAGTGGAATCAAGAACTATTAGAGAGAAGACACTAATCAAAATCCCAGAAGCTGACTCACCCCCCTACAATCATCTATATATGGATCCCTCATCTTAGAGATCTAGAGGCTGCAATTTTGTATCTTGCAAGGAAGTGCTGTTGGTTTCCTGGTGGAACATCATAGTGTTGGGTGATCTAAGCTTTTCATGAGGTGAATAAGGGCTTTCATGCTTGGAGGATGACGTTGGGTCAGATCAATGGGTTGTAATCCTCTCTTCTAACCTCTATATCAATAAAGCTATTCAAGTTTTCCTCCACATTCTTGTATGTTAGCTGATATATGCATGTATGTGGTCAATATATATCTGGTCCTATATTGTTTATGACTGTAGATCTCTGCACTTTGAAGGTATTATGCTGCTTTGACTTTACAGGTACTCTTTGAAGCGGAGTGGTCAAGGGAAGAGCGGCAAACAACTGTCAAAGAGGAGAAGGAACAAGCGGAAAACCAAGCGAAAGATCGAGGTTGGTATTCTTTGCTCCTCTCCTATCTACTTCTCGTAAAGGAAAGTGAAAGTAACTTTAATCTCTTTGTTTCTAAGATAGCTACTCATCTTAGTGGGACTAGCAGCTCTGCATAGACACTAGATTTCCTGATAACAAAATTGTGACTCCACTGAGGAGCGTAGTTTGTTTGCTTATCTATATTTGTTTGCTTTATAAACTTACAGATGGAGCCTGAAGTCAAGCTAGCTAGCCTTCGAACTGCATTTGCTATGTAAGTGCAAAGTAGATCAATGTTGCTTCAGTCTATCTCTGGATTTTGTTTATAAACTGAACAATTGATTTGCAAACATCCTAATTGCCCTGGTGTGGCTCAAGTAGCCTCATTAGATCAGCCCCTGTGATTTGCATATACTAACTATCATTTTCTCAGCCTAGATCCCTGAAATAAGCTACAAACTGTGACCTGGAACCAAGTTAAAGTCTCGTCCCTGTACCATCACACCTTCTCCTCTTGGGAATCTAGATGCATCGCACCTCCCATGTGTAGTAAGTGAGATGCATCACACTTGCCCTGTGTTACAGGTGCAATGATTAGATAAGACCTCTTCTGTTTCCAGATTTCGGTTTCTTGTTCACTCTCTTCAGCTTTATTCAAGAGTTTTGCTGTCTGTGATTAGTATATCTCTGTGGAAACTCCCTTCCTTTGCATGATTCAGCCTCCATTGTACAAAGAACTGTACATTTTTTTTATGTATTGTTCGCTGTTTACATTCCTCTTTTACAAAGAAGTAGCGTAATCAAGCTGTCGTCTTTTGATTTGAAAGTGTCGCAAGTGTCGTTTTCAGTCAAAGAAAAGAATTCTATTGTTCTTGATGGTCGACTACACTATTACTCTTGTATTCTATTTGAATTAGTAGTTTTTGAAGTGTCGAAAGCAATTTCCAATTCAAAATCGCAGAGTGTCGTCATTATCTTCCTTTCATTTTTGAAAAGAAAATTGTTAGTACTGTCACTTGAAACAATTCAAATTTATACTTATCATTCTTTTTTTCATTCAGACATTAAGAAAGCGAAAACAAATACATGCATGTGCATTTGCATTTAGATTGCTTGTTGGTTTTGATTTAGGACAGTGCATCTAGTGTGTGCTCTCTGCTCTATGTTGAAAAGAATCTCATTTCTCTTTCCTTAGTAGGTAGGATTTTCATTGCAAAAAGAAGATTAAGCGATTGTTTATCATCTTAGATTGCATTTTAGGAATTGTATATCTACATCACGTGGTGAACCTGAAAGGAAAACTCCTTAAGAAAGATCAACTGTAAAATAAATTCAATGAATATAAAAACGCTTTAGAACCTAACGCACAACATTTAGAAGTTTAGGCTAGAGACGTATTCCGGTGTCGTAAAGCCTGATAACTATCTCTTTCATTGTAGGTTGGGTGATTCCTCCTCTTTGAGACGACAAGTGCCAGTACGGACTTGTGCTCCCACGTACCATCGAGTATATATTGGGAGACCACAATAGGCTATATCATTTATCCTTAGGAAGCCGTGTCTGTCACCCTATCGATCGCAATGCACTGAACACAGCATTTGGGAAGATTGATTGCCGTACCATAAAAAGTATTCTGCAGTTTTGCGATTGGTTTGGTAATCCCTCTGTCTAGACTTCCAGAGTAGTCTCTTTCATTCCTTTTCAAACTCCTTAAAGGAAAAGGTCCATCTGAGCACTTGTCACTTCAGGCTCATTAAAAATCAAAGGCGACTAGAGTCGTTAGAGCCTAGATTTACCTCAGGCTAAAAAGGTAAGCTTCTAGGTCCACATCAAACCACGCTCAGCCTCGTAGCTAGCCCTACGAGGACAGGAGAGGGCTCTCTTTGGGTCAATCTCAGCAAAAGATAATTGATGGGGATTGAGATGACTGATTTAACAACTAATATAAGGCTAGGTATGAAGTGCAAGGATTTAATTTGAGTTTTTTTGGGGTTTTGTGTTGGAAAAAGGGAAAGGCAAATTTGGGTCCGGGGATGAGGCCTAGTTTTTGCTGAGTTCTGATTGGGGCAAGGAAGGCAATTTTTTTGATGCTTTAGATTGAATGAATGGATGGATCAGACTAGTGAGGAGCTAAGGAGGGTAAGAGAGTCTCAAGAGTCCTCCTCAAACAGATGAAAACATGTAAAATTAAACAAAATTTCAAGGGAAAGCACAACAGTCCAATGGATTCTACCTTAATCACTCATTTGTTTAATTTTAGAAGAAAAGAGAAGGGAAAATGATACAAATAAATATCAGTGAACTTACAATTACATAGATAAAAACATCATCAAAACACAAAGCCACATGGATCCCAACAAGTGCTGCAAATTCCTGGTCTTTCCTTAGCCAGAAATGCAGAGATAGAATGTACAATGATGTGCCAAGCAATCCCAGGTGTCCAACCATGAAAATGACTCAGAAAATACATGATATAGACCATCCTAACCCACTCCCATGCCTCTAGGGGTCTAGCTCATCATTCTAGGAGTTGTTTCAACCAATTCTAAACAAAGCACTGAAAACTAGGCAATAAAAAAACTTGCCTCTATAAGGTAGGAAACTGATTCATTCATTAAATTTTCACTTTTTAGTGAATGAATCCTATAGAACAAGAAAAAATGTGCCAATATTACATCATGGTCATCAAATTACATCATGGTAGATCAATAGTTACATCAAAAAGTAAAACTAGTCAAAACTGGGCGAATTTCTGAGCTAAAGAGTGAAAATGAGGCCAAATTTCTCTATGCACCGTGCTCAAATTCTCTATGCGTCGCGCCACTTTGGAGCTGATTTTGAAGCACTTCCCGAAGTCCAAATTGAGCTCATGATAGCTTGTTGGAAATCCCTGCTTATCTAATTTCCAACTCAAGCGGAATTTCTGGATTTGGTGTCTATTTGCCCCTCCAAATATCCAATCTCCCAAGACTGCTTCCTGTGTGTCAAAATAGGTGCAGTGAGGTCATTGTTTGAGTGTTTTTGACCTGTTGAGGGCTCAAAACATACCCAAACCTCTTGGCCATGGAGAAGAAAGCATAAATTTTGTTTAAAAATCCAAAAATGCAAACTTTTTGTGATTTGGGGCCCTCTAGCAAAAGCGAGCGCCACATGGCACGACACATAGGGAGGAAAACCCTGTTTTTTAGTGCAAAAAATTTTCAAAATGAAAAAATTTCTCCAAATTTCTTGAAATTTGGATTGAAGTTGCCTCATCAAGTATCATGCTCAACCAAAGAGGCTTCGACCAAGATTCAGAGCCTATCCTCCCTTTTTCGACGTTTTAGTGTCCTCCTGGTGCATGGAGTTTCAGTGGTGGAAATGACTGTCTTGTTCATATGATATGTCAGTGTCCATCTCCATGGTGCTCAAGGTGTATGTCAAGTGTATGTTTGGTTTGTTGAAAATGAGAAATGAGAACTTTGTGTCTTTATCTCCAATTTCCGACTATGTGCCAAATGTGTGCCAAAGGGAAAAGACTGTGGGAGAAATAGGACAGCGGGAACAAAGGACTGTAATCAAGTGAAATTTGCCCTTTTAAAACTTTTGATTTGTTTGGGGTTTAGGGATTTTACAAATGAGATGGGGAATTAGGGAATGACTTAGGTGTTTTTTATATGAACTAGGGTTTGGGATTTTGGGAAATAGGAATTGGGGGCATGATTTTGGAGAATAGGGAAAACAAGGGAAATATGGAATGAGGAAGTGATGAGGTGAGGAGATGTTTGGAGGCAAACAGTCAATATAAAACCATAGCAGCAATATCTTTGCAAAATATGAAACAATGGTAGTACATGGATTTTACACATGCACATAAATGTGCTCTCATCAATACATGCCCAAAACATGAAATTTCATGAGTACATGGCAACCATGAGCATCAACATATGCTCCATGTGGCAACATCAATAAAAAGGTAATACATGGCATATCCATCAAGTGCAAGGCCTCCATGAGCTATGACATAAGCTCTCAAAATGTAGCAGCAACAAATAGAGGTAATAACATCATCTTATGCTAGTACATGGCCACTCAACACCTTGGCCATCTGCATCCCATCAATGAACATCCTACAGTAAAGTCATAATAACCTAGCATCCATCATGCTCCATATGTGCATCATCATCAAAATCAATTGGTAGTAGCAGTATGTCATAATAGGGTTTTCTTCCCTTTGAACACTCACCATGCCACAAGCACCATCATACAAACACCAACATGGGATAAAAACAATGATGGAGGCTCTACCTACTTGTCACAAGACTGATCCATGCGTTTTTGGGTGATTTGATGAAGTTTTTGAGAAAATTGGGCTTGGAAGCTCTATGTTCCGTGCCTCAAGCCCAAAATGCCACGCCTTCCCTATGCACCATGCCAGTGTATTTTTGCATTGAGAAATGCAGCCCAATGCGCTGCGCCTTCCCTATGCGCCGCACCACCTGCCCAATGCGCCGCACCACCACCCAGTGCATAGCACGTTTTACAGGAGACCTTTGGAGGCCTTCCTGGTGTCCAAATTAGGCACAGGATAGCTTTCTGGAAATTTATTTGAGTCTACTTTCCAATCCAACTATAATTTTTCAATTTGGAGTTCATTTGCCTTGTCAAAAATCAAATCTCCCAAGACTGGTCAAAATGTGCCAAATGAGGCTGCCTAAAGGCAGAGCGCTGTTGCAGTCAACTTTTGAAGGTCTTATTCAACTCCAAATTGAGCTCATGATAGCTCATTGGAAATATTTTGTGTCTAATTAGCATTTTACTCATCAAAAAAGTCATTTGGCCAACCAATCTAGGATAAAACTTGATTTTCCCAAGGTCACTTCAGAGGTGCATTCAATTCTTCTGAGGCAACGGTAATTTTGACATTTCTATAAAACCTTGAAACCTGTGTAAAAAGTGAAGGAGGTTTTTCTTCCTTGACCTATTTTGGACAAAAACCTCTCTCAGTTTTCCCAAATTCATCTTGCATTTCTCATAAAAATCATTTGATTGAAACCTATCCCGATGTGTGGAACAAGGGATTTGTCGAAATGAATCAGAATGAAGGGGATAAGGGGCTTCTAAATTCTTGAGAAAATTTTGGGAGATGGGGAGGGATGTCAGGAAGTAGGGGAAAGTGGAATTGCAAAGATTGAGTGAGGGGAATGGGTCCAGAAAGGCAAAACACAGGCCTAGCCTTGAAAATTGTCAAGTTGTAGCAAGAAACTAGGGTTTGTGCAAAAATGAGGAATTCGGGGGATCTCAGTGATGGGAAGTGTTTAGTAAGGTACATGAAGAATAGGTGAAGGTGTAGGAACAACCAGATACAATTTTTGCTAATGATTTGACCATCCAAGAGAAATTACCTTCAAAACCCTAGGAGAGGGAAATGAACTTTACCTAGGCACAACTGAAGCATGAACAAGGTGTAAAATGACCCAGTGGAACTTGACATGAAGATGACAACCCTCTAAATGATGATACACTTAGCTGAATGGTGACATGGACCGACATTTGAACAACTTTGAAAAGAGTGAAAACAAACCCTAGACCTAATACCTAGTGACCAAATTTTGCTTGAAAACTCACTGAAATGACAAAATTTGACCTTGACACCTTAAAATCACTTTGTAAGAGCAATTTTGATCACTGGAGGAAGGCTGCAAAGAATGAAACTAACAAGATTCATCTTTTGCTTTTTCTCGACTCTTAAAAATTGAAAAAGCAAGTTGTGTCAAAGCGTCTAAAATTTATTTTAATCGGAATAACGTCACTATTCCCTCGTTGGTCTTAGGTTGAGAAAAATGGAGTCCACCAACCAAGGATTTCCCCTGGGGAAATCCTAGTCCTTTCTCCTCTTGGGGGAGATGTTGGTGCACCTCATATGGCCACATTGTCCCTCCCAGGACTGACAATCGGCTTGCCAATATGGCTCTTCTCGACCTCTGTCGTTCAAACCACCGCGATTCCTAAACAATCAAGTTAAAAACTAAATGATATTAGAGTTACACCCAAACCTTCTTCTTTGCTTGTTTCTCCCTCCCCTCCTTCCTCTTCGCTTGGCAAAGCCGGTGAAGCTAAAGACCAAGTAACTGAGAAGAAGAAGAAAGGGAAAAAGGAGAAAGAGAAGAAGAAGAAGGAGCCAAAGGCAAAAAGGGGCAACCGTGCATCATCTAGCGAAAATCCACACACTGCACCCTCCAAGCCTAAATCTCCATGTGTCATTTGCAAAGGGGACCACTATCATCGAGATTGTCCTTACATCCCTCGGATCTTAAGGGACTGGTCTCCTCGATTGCAGAATCTAATGTCGTCAACCTCTGATGATCATGTTGAGAGCACACCGTCAACTAGTGAAAACGAAGTCTCTGGACAGAAAGGAAAATGTAAATTTCCTTGTAGACTGTGCAAAGGAAATCATGCCATCCACCGTTGTCCCTTCCTAGATGAGGCTAAATTAGTCTTGGATAACCGTCCTGCTTCACCATTACAACTTCCTCCTGGGTACAAGAAACTCTTGCCGAGTCCATCGCTAGTTGAAAATCTGACTGACATGCCCTTGTGGTTGGTCGAAGCATCTATCATTGCAGATAAACCCTCTGAGTCCACACCAGATGAAAGTCAAAAGGTTGAGGCAGCAGTCGACCCAGTCTTGTCTCTGGAAGGTCTGTCTTCAAATGATACAGTCACCGAGGAGAATGAGAACAACACCGTTCAAATTCTTTTCATAAAACATACTCCGATGAACATGGGGGCAATCTACCTATTCCTTTACCGCAGGAAGGAAGTTCGTCAGAGTCATATCCGACTGTCTATTCGGTCCCACCTCCAAGCAACTTGGTCGTTTCCTTCGATTGGAATGTACTAGGTAGACCCCGTCTACCATCTAATGTACCATTCCGAATCATTGTACAAGCTTACAGAATGGTCATGGTCGGTACTATCATAGATAAAGGGGCTTCTGTGAGTATCCTTTCCTCAACTGCTTGGAAAGCGCTTGGTTCGCCATCGCTTCTGCCTGAGATGCGAAATCTAACAGGCTTCGATAAAGGAACCAGTCAACCGTTAGGGATCCTTCCGAGTTTGCCTATAACTTTAGGAGGGAAAACTGTGTATCTGAACGTAATGGTAGTCCAAGGACCTTTAGATTATAATATGCTCCTTGGGCACGACTATATTTATAGCATGGGAGCCATTGTCTCCTCACTCTTTCGAGTAATGTGTTTTTCGCATGAAGGCTGAGTGGTCCAGCTCGTAGACCAGCTTTCATTCCCCAGCTCACACATAGCTAATAGTCAAGTATCATCCCTAATTGGTATTTTCATGCAAGGAATGTCTCATCAATCTCCAGTCCGTCCATGTGAAGAGCGTGAGTAATTCTGTGGCCATGACTGAAACCCAGGGCGCATGCACCCTGGTCTGCTTCGGCAGGAAAACTTCGGGTATAGGGTAGGTTTCCGCGAAGGATATATGACTAGTCTGACACATCCGTCCATTTAGGAAGATGGGATTAGACTGGAATAAGATACCTCCGTTAGAAGGTAGGCCTTTCCTGATAGAACAAATGTTTTGTCTGCAAATTTAAGGGTAACTTGGAAAAGGTAGGCCTTTCGTGAGAAAACAAATGTTTTGTCTGCAAATTGAAGGGTAACCTTGAAACTCTACTTCACTATACCTGGGGGCATGAAAAACTTTTTGCATGCAAGTGAAGAACGACCATTTATTTTCTTAGTTTGTAGACCCTCAAACCCTTTAAACTCGTAGGATTGGTCATTCCTAGCTTGCATAATGAAAGGATGCGGAGCATAGTCTCGAATGGTGCAAGCTCCTTAAAAATTGAACCTATCGATGAGATATCCTTATTATATGACTGGAACGAGCAGTTTTTATGTGAATTTCAAGCTCATTAAAAATTAAACCTAAGCAATGAGAAAATGTTCCCCCAGAGTTTAAGCTCACTAAAAAATGAACCAACCTCCAGTAAATGACCATTGTGAATGCATTATCATCAGCTTTTGAGCCCTGGTTGTGTTCCTGCCATCACCTCCACTCTATTTTAGCCGATCATACGCCTCCATTTGATTTTTTACCCTTTTGAGGAACAACTGCGAAGAGTGATTTAGTTAGCCATCCTTGTGACACTGTCGTGATTGGAAAATTCCAAAACTTACCTGGAAGTAGAAGCTACCCAAATATATCACTTGTTCCTCAAAGATGAGTCTCCTGTAAGCTCTTTTCACCTAACTCGTAAAATATGAAAAGATTGTCGAGCAGTTGGCCTCTCCAGCTCGTTAAAGCTACCGAGAGTGTTATCCCTCCTCTAGATTTTAATATTTTTTGACCCGAGGGATTATTACACAAAAAGATCGAGCACTTGTCTTGTTCGGCTCGTTAAAACTATCTAAAATTCATCCCTTTCGTATTATTTTATACTTTTTCGGACTTGAGGGATTATATGACGAAAAAGGATTACTGGAGTTTCCTTTCCGTCCCTTTTCATACTCTCTAAAAATGAAACAGGACCGAGTTGTCTTTGTCATTAAACTTGTTAAAACCAATAGCGACAAACTTGTCCATGCAGACAAGAACGAGTTTCACTGTCGCTGATCTTGTTAAAACATAGCGACGAGTTTGCCCGAAGGGAAAATTATAGAACAAGCATATGTTATCCTCCTCAAGCTTGACAAAAATAAAGAGGTATTGGTCAGCAATGACTGGGGAAAAACTGGGAAGAAAACTTGAAGAAACTTTATTGGTAGCGAGTCGCTCTTGAACATGACACTTTCACTCCATCACCATGATTGAGTCAGGTTGGGTTATCCCGTTCACCGGTCATATTACCATTGGTCCACCGTACCATCCATCTTTGGGGTTAACGCTACAAATCCATTTCAGTGTCACCGATATGTTCAAGAGAAGTCGATCAAAGAATTCACTAACCCATCTTGTGTCTTATCCGCTGCAATACATTCACCCTCCATTCTTTCATGACTGCCACCCTGAACCCTGTATCACCAGATCGTTTTCACCTCTGTAAAATCATTTGCTCCGTTCTGTGTCGTAGAAGTGGGATTCATTAAGGCCCTCCTACGACGGGTTACTTCTTGTTGGCGACAACTATTTATCCAAGAAGTTGACCAAGGAACAACCCTTTCAGTACTTTGAAGCTTACATGCCTCAACGGCAAGTTTCTCACTTTCGGCGACAGGTTTACATTAATGGCCTTCGACCGAAAGATTTTGCGTGGTGTTCGACGCCAAGTCCCTTTTTCACACCATGCAAATTGTACTGTAGTACCTTGAGGGTCATCATCATTATCGGTGATTCCTCTTGCGCCTATTAACAACTTACATCATTGGCTGGTAATCAGGCGATGTCTTTCCATGTTCAACTCCAGAACATTTTTCACATGGATCGACTTGTACTTCGGGTGAAGATTGGATGAGTTTGAAGTCCCTGGATCTAGTTTCATCCATCCGGGCTGCGATATATTCAAGAAAATAAAGACATCAAATGTACATCATTGCTGCATAGATGATCATCTGAATAAAAGGATGATTGCTCTACTAGAATCACCAGTTTGCCACACAGACGGTTGTCTATCCTATGTACATGAAAATGAATTTATAAAGCTGAGCATGGGAATGCCCGCCTCAGCCAGATCATGAAAATGTTATGAAGATAATTTATTGTATTATATCTTACTACAGGTCGCCTTCCAGTTCGAAAGAACCTCGGATCCTCATGATAAAGCATTTCATCCGACATCAAAAGATTTTCGACCTCACGCTTTAGGGGGCAACTGTTATAGACATATTTGGGCACTGCAACCCCAATCACATATGTACATAAAACAAGGGCTTTTGAGACCCTAAAAGTGTTGTTTCATGCCTTTAAGGAACAAGGTCAGCTGATTACATCGTCTCCCATAAGTTCTCCATAGAAAATTGCTCAGAACTGGTCAAAATTGGACCATACAGACTGCTCAGTGCAGAGGGTGTGATGCATCTCTCCTGCTCATTGTAAAAAGTGCGATGCATACTAGAAATCCCTTCTATAGGGTGCGATGGGCGAGAGTAGACAAATGGCAGAGACAGTTTGCAAGGTGGATGATCATGGAATCTTCCAAAAACTTCTCTTGTGACACTTGCCTCTCTGAATTCGCCCACAGATGAGTAAGAGATCATGAATCTCCAAGTGGAATCAAGAACTATCAGAGAGAGGACACTAATCAAAATCCCAGAAGCTGACTCACCCCCCTGTAATCATCTATATATGGATCCCTCATCCCA
>APFE031239299.1:0-15041 GCA_000404065.3 Pinus taeda
GACTGCTTCTGCTACTAACTTGCAAAGACCATGACCCTTGATGGTGTGAACTGGTTTGATGTCAAGATCATATTCATGTAATCTGGTCATCCAGTTCGCCCTTATTTCACCCAAATCTTGTTGAAAAAATAGTGATATGACTGTTGGGTGTGGAAAAAAGATAATACAATTGTTTTTCAATAGATAGGGTCTAAAGTGCTTTACCGCCTTGTATACTACATAAGATTTTTTGTCCACGATAGGGTAATTGAGCTCTAGTCCTTGCAGGCTTGCACTCATGAAGGATATAGGTCGTTCATTGTTCAACTTGTCCTTCTGAATGAGCACAACAACAAAAGAGGTGTCGAAGGCCAAAGTGTAAAGAAAGAAGTCTTTGTTGAATTCTGGGGTGTACAACGTGGGTACTTCAGTTATAGCTTGCTTAGTACAAGTGAACGTGTCCTTTTCACTTTTATACCATTTATAGACTGTCTTTTTTTATCATCTCTAGTATTGGTTTAACAATCTGAGCATAGTTTGAGATGAACTTTTTGAGGAAGTTGATCTTCCCCAAGAAAGACTGCATAGATTTCTTATTCACTGGGTGGGGAATCTGCGTGAAGGTCTAAACCCTATCTGGATCTACCTTGATTCCACTTTTAGAAATAATATGCCCAGGAAGGTTACCCTCACACACTGGAAGATACTCTTTTTGGGGTTCAAGGATATCTCGTATTTTTGGCATCGCTCAAAACTTTTCTTTAGGTGGCGCATGTGGTCTAACCGTTGTTTGGAAAATACTATCACGTCATCGAGGTAGGCCACAATGCTCTATCCAATAATCCTGTGCAAGGCGATGTCCTTTGTATGTTGGAACGTTGCACCAGCATTGACTAGCCCAAACGACATTTGTCGAAATGAAAACGTGCCCCACTTAGTATGGAATTTATTTTTTAATATGTCGGGCTCTGCTACCAGAACTTGGTTGTAACCCGAGAATCCATCTAGGAAAGGAAACATTTGGGCCCCATATACTATTTGCAATATCTTCTCCATGGATGACACCAGGTAATTATCCTTATTCGAGGCATGGTTGGGATTGTGGAAATCTACGCATAGGCAGATCACCCCAGACTTCTTTCTCACGGGGACTAAGTTGGAAACCCATGTTGAACGTCACACGTTGTAAATGGTCAGAGCATCGAACAGTTTTCTCAATTCCTTCTGTATGAGGGGCTCAAGCATTGGATGAACTTTTCTTAGTTTTTGCTAAAAAGGCTTGGCCCCTTCCTTGATTGGTATCACATTTTTAATTATTTGTGTGTCATATGTCTTGAGATCATCGTATGTCCATGTGAAGACATCTTAGTACTGCTTGAATAGGAGGTTAAATTCTTGTTGCTCTTGTGGTGTGCAACAAGTACCAAGATTAACATACTTCAGATCTTTCTCCCTTCCTAAATTGATTTGCTCATGCGACAAAGTAGAACTGTGGGTCTTGGCATTCACAAGTCCCCGGAAACGGTTCTGTAGATCATACAACTATTCCAGTGATACCACACCCTTAGAGATGAGGTTGCCTTTTCTTTTTCTAGTTGTATCTTGCATTATCTGCTCGTTCTCGTCCTCATCAATTGTTGTGTCTTTAAATATGTTAGCGTTGGCCATAAAGTACAATATATGTTGTTTGTCATAAAAAATGCGTAAGTTAGTTATGTTATCTAGGACGGAAGATTTATACAAAATTTCAATAGTAGAGTCATCCCTTAACGGTAACATCTGAGCAGTTGTGTTTGACAAGGCATCCGCAGTTGCGTTATGTATTCTTGGTACCAAAATAATGTTGAAAAGTTGGAAGCGAGAGATGATTCACCATACCTCTTGTTGATAAATCTTAAGCTAAGGTGACACACAATGTATAGTGTTACATACCTGATGCACCATGATTTCAGAGTCGCCTACCACTTTCAGGATAGCAACATTGAGGTCAATGGCCTTCTGTAAGCCCAAGGCGAGTGCTTCATACTCCGCAGTGTTGTTCGTGCACTCAAATTCCAAGTGACTAGAGATTAAGTGTTTTCTCTGTAGCGGGTTTATTAAAACACAACTAGCTCTAGATCCCTCTTGTGTCTTGGATCCATCAAATTATATTTGTCCACATATCATCTGCACAAGGACAACTTACCGCACTAGTAGTAGTAGTAGTAGTAGTACTACTACTAGTTGTACAAAGTTCATTGTCTCCAGTTGGACATGGAAGGAGGACTAACTGTGTGTCTAGTGGAACTAGGGATGGCTCTGCAAGATAACACCCCAGTTGTGTTTCTAGAAAAAAATTGTCGAAAACAATTTTTGCGAAAGCCAATGGTTCGTTATGCCCATTCAAGGGAGTCATGGTGTGCTTCATGTATCTCTCTAACTCTACCCGAATCTGATTGTTCCTGCCTATGTATGGAAGCCATAAGTGTGACCATTCAATTGCAAAGTATCCTTGCAGCTTGCTTGACCAATCTCTGCTCGGTAATACCCCATATGCTTCCATAATGTCCACAGTTACAATGTTGATGCATTGATGAACTCGTCCATCAACTGATAACTGGATGATGACATCCCTGAGTTCACCAATTGCTGGAACACAAGTTTTGTCCAGCTGGATGATCTGTGCATTTGTCTTGTTCCATTGAGCATTGATCTTCTTGGCCACAGAGAGTGGCATTACATTAACCGATGCACCAAAATCAACCAAGCAAATTGTGTACATTGAAGTTAAAGATTCAAATGTTAACAAGAATGGTGGGCATAGTATATTTGCCTCCAAGAGGAGTGTGTTAAGAACATATGCAAAAGCGTCAGGAGACTTACTAGATCCCTTGTTTGAAGAGTTAACATTACCAAAAGATTTTTTCCCAAGTGCTAGTAAAAGGATGTCTCGTTGGCTCGTGATTTTTGTGAGTTCGAATAGGGAGATGTTCGCATGAACCTTCTTCATATCTTCTACAATGTTGTAATCTATTGTGGGAGGACTAACCGAGGTGTCTTAGGATGGAGCTGGGTTTATGGTTTCTGGTGGAATGGTTCTGTCTTTATTACTGATGGAATCAATTTTCCTTGGAACTATTTTCTCGAACTTTCTCTAAGTAGTCTGTGTTGAGTTAGCCAGAGGACTCAATTTTCTTAACAAATTTTCTTTGAATTTATGTTTTGGCACCCTAATCTCAGTGGTTGACCCTTGAATTCTCAAGTTGTATCAGTTACTCTGCTTCTGGGTCGGACCATCACTCACAGGTTCTTTATTGGAAATACTTTTCTAGGCTACAAGAACACACTGATACATGTTTACTGCATGCCCAATGCTTGGAGCTTCATTAGTTGCAGCAGATTCTTCTTATTCTTCATCGGGCTCAGCCTGTTCCTCAACCATGACCGAGTCAATAAACTGTGCAACCACACTTCTCATGCCTTGGTTCCATTGTGCGCACATCTTCTCCAAATGATGCTCATTGTGGAACCTGTAGTACGAATCCATGCCATTTCTCAATGTTCAGAATCATATTGGAACTCTGCGCAGATTTTGTCAGATGATTGTTGCTACTGTCCAAAGCTACATTCATTTTGAGGAAGTACGTGGGGGAATTACTGCTCACAGTAGTCTTTCTTGTCCTCTGTTTGAGTTCGGCCATTTCAGTGGTCAAGGACTTGACAAGACAAGTAAGGTTTTCCAGATCATTTGGTTCTTTTTCCTTAGCCTTTCTTACATAGGCCTAAGACCTCCTACTTGTGTCCTTGGAGTCCTTGGTGGGTTCATTGTTTGTGATGACTCCAATAGCATGCAAGTCCTTCTCTTCGGCAATAACCACTTCATAGTTTTATGTTAATGTTGGTTTCACAGTTCGGTTAACAAACTGTGAAATATTGGTTGGCAGGGAAAAAGTGTAGTAGTCGATGGTGATGGTGTCATGAGGTTTTGTGTCATCTAAAAACTTGTTCAAGATGCGTTTGAACCTCTGATTGAAATATTTAACATTTTCCTTCTGCTCCATCTTAAGACTACACAACTCCTTAAATAACATGACAGGGGTCTTATCTTCAGCAAGTTTCTCAAGAAATATCCTTTTGAATGCCTTCCAATTTTGGATGGAGTTTGCAGGAAGGTTGTGGTACCATACAAATGCTTTACCATCCAAGGTACATGGAAACAATATACATTCAATGTCACAATAATGTACCTCAAGCATTTGCAGATGTAGGTAAAAAGTTTCTAAGTGATCTTTAGGCTTCAATGTCTTGTCAGGGTCATATTTTGTCAAGAGCTTCTCTGCATGTCTTGGCATCTTATATAGGACACCCGAAAGTGCTAGTGGGCTCTGAGTCATCCAATCCAGATTTTGGTCTGCCATGTTGTCTTCTTTTTTGTCCTCCTCTTCCTTCTCTGAATCTGTTGGTTTCTCTTCCTCTTCTTCTCCTCCGTTTCCTTCTTCTCTGCCTCCCCCACCGGAATTTGAACCTGAGAGTAAGGGGTTACCTCCTTCCCCACTGTGAAAGAGTGTAGGATCCTCTTCCCTTTCCACTGCCTCTGCTAGTTTTTCAAGAGTGGCAAGGATTTCTTCTTCAACAGAGGAGACCACTAATCATGTGGGGGTGGTATTTTTCTTATTTTGAGAATATGGAAGAGCGATTACTCTCGGAATCAGTCCCAACTTTTCCAAATTGACGGGTGATGGGGTGAACAACTCAAAGTTGATTGTACGGGATTTAACGTTCAAGCCTGGGTGGTGAAGAGTTACCAACTTCAGAGTTATGAGTAGGGGATAGGGAGTGAACATTACTTCCGCGACCTAAATATGGATGAGTGGGGTCGGTGGGAAAATCATCCATATAATATTGGTGGCCCTCCTTCTAGCACCAGAAATTTTGACGGTGTTGGACCTGCCAACATTCAAGGGATCTCCCTGATATGAAATCCCAATCAGACCTCACATCGTTTGGTGTAGGAGTCCCATATGGTATAATGGCCCGGGTACCAAATACTTAAAGATTTTCCTTGACTCTAGTTTTCAGCACAAGGGAGTGATGCAATGCTATCTTTGAAAAACAAGGTGAGTGTGCAACAAAATTGTGTCTAGGTTCTCTTACTGCAAAAGGGGGGAGAAAAGTGAGCCTTTGAGTTAGAGGTAATAGTACCACCCAAGAAGAGACACACATGAACCAAAAAGACATGTCCAACATTCAGTGGAATAGTCCACAGTAGATTTGGCAGTCGTTAGAACCAATGAACAAGGGAAGATATGTCTACCACCAAGCGGAGTAGTCCACATCGAATGTGACAGTCATTCTATATGACGAGCAAGGAAAGGTCTGTCTAGTATCCCGTGGAATAGTCCACAAGGATGAGGCAATAATGACAACCATTATAACACATTTTGAACAAGATAAGCACCAAGACAACTGAAATAGTTCAACTATCTTAGTACATGTGAAAGAAAACATGAAATACAAATGTTCACAAAATAGTCTTACAAATATCTATAGCATGGAAACATGCTGGCCTAAAAAGGCCTCTACAATTAAGAAAAGTTCTAAGACACATATTTACATTGTACATCATTAGCTCGAGTAGTGGGACATTGGAGCCACACCTTGCTCCTCAAAGAACTAACTGAACTCTCTAATACTTTGTGGGAGGATCCAAGGTGAAAAGTCTTGTGCTCATACAATGAAGGGGTACATATAACCAAGGGGTGATGATTACCCCTTGTGACTCTTTGACTACCCTCATGACTCTTCAACTTCCGATGACTTTTCAATTGACATGATTATTCATATTCATGTGTGTCCATTAGAATTCCACTTTACAATACATTTGATTTACAATATACATGGCCCACAATAGTGATGTGGCATATGAAAAATCATGACACGACTTGACATGACATTGCTAACATGGACTAGCTTGATGATGTGGCAATGTTAAGATATTGTTACTGCTGAGTGATAGATGTGCTCTTGAATATGCTTTCTCTCCTCCTCTGCATAGCTTGCTGATGTGGGGTCTTCAATGATCTTTGGTCTTGAGAGGTGGTTGCATACATGTGTTCCTTTTTCTTGCTCTTGATAGGTTCATTTGTCTGTTCAACAACAAGCGAGTCTTCAAGCATGCTTCCTCCTTCTTCTCCTTCTTCATCATCTCACCTTGATTTGACAGTGTACCTATTCTTGTCATTCACTCATGACAGGACAACATCAATTTGAAAAATCCCCAGTGTAATATGATTCATTATTATCCATGAAGTGAGCCTGGGACATGTGATAGGCTAGGAGGTAGGGCGCTATAGCTACGCATTGCACAGTTCTAGGTGACAGGGAGAGAGGATGATCACTAAGATTGTGTAGAGCACAATTCAGGCTTGACTGAGGAACTTTTGAGCACATTCCTAACTAAAGAGAAAAATTGCGGTTTAAAATGGGGTTTTTAAAAGAAAATAACAAAATAATAGTTAAAACAATAAAATAAGAATTATGAATTTATAAATGAAAAGAAAGAAAACTTTTTTATAGTATTTTTTTTTTGTATGTTTAGTCAAATATCAAGTGTAGGTTTACTCAAATATCAAGTGGGCACCTCCTAGATGAGGAATTGAATTTTTAGACATCAAGTGGGCACACTAGATCAGGAATTGAATTTTGCATCCAAGAAGTGCCAACTCCATTTGAGTCATTTTGTTAATACATTTTTTGGTTTTAAGGTCCATTGTTGATCTCAAAATTCCCCTAATATTTATTTACTCAAATAATTATTATAAATTTAGTTGTTATTTTCAGGGATTAAACCATACAACACAATTTGTATATATTAATCTTCTTTTTTGAACGACTCTATTATCATTTTGAATAATATTTGTTCTTTTAATTTTCATTTTGTTAATACATTTTTTTTTTGAGGTTTATGGTTGATCTCAAAATTCCCCTAATATTTATTTACTCAAATAATTATTATAATTTAGTTGTTATTTTCATGGATTAGACATACAACACATTTTTATTTCTTTTTTCTTTTTTTAATCTATTTCCTAAAGACTTCTATTATATTTTGAATATTATTTGTTCTTTTAAATTTTATTTTGTTAATACATTTTTTGTTTTGTTTTGAGGTTTATTGTTGATCTCAAAATTCCCCTAATATTTATTTACTCAAATAATTATTATGAATCTAGTTGTTATTTTCATAAAAAATCTTAAACAATGGATATTTAAGGAGAAATTAATATTATACAAACAAAATGATATTTAGAGAACTATTAATATCCATATAACTTGATGTTTTTCTAAAATGTGAAATTCAAATTTATGTTATGCAAATAAAAAAAACTCTCATTTTACATAAATAATAAAATCTAAATTAATTATATTACATTTGTTTCTCTCATTTATTATAAATAAATTTATCCTCACAATTTTCACCCCCATAAACTTTAGTAATATAATTTTATGAAATAAAAAAATCGAAGTTTTAGACTATTTATTTTTTACTTATACCTTTCGATATATCCTTCCCACCCACAAATTATTAACTAATATCTCATATTTTCATTATTGAAGTTATTAGTTTTCTACTTCTATATAAAATATTTAAAAAAATTATATTTCAAAGTAACACTTGAATATATCCTTCTCACCCATAAGTTGATAACAATATCTAATATTTTCATTATTTATATTTTATTAGTTTTCTAATATTCAATATAAAATATTTAAAAATATTATATTTTTAACGTAATGTCTTTAGTTATCTTATTTTATCTTTTATTCACGAATCACATATATGAAGTGAAGTGGTGAGTTTTAATTAAGTCTAAATAATTAAGTGTACTATGTTCCAGTTATTAAACCATTATCTGCACACGCTTTCAATAATTACGCATATCTAGTTATTAACTATTAGTTACGGCTGTGCCAGCGCTTGACACTGACGTAGTCAGCTAGAAAACGAGGGCAAGACTACTCCTAAAATTTGAGTGATTGGGAAATACGGTAATGAAGTCACATGCATGCTCATGGTAGTCATGCAAGAATCCATGTGTTTCGTCTTTATGGAGAGATGCATAAGATGTACTTAAGAACATTAAATACCATATAGCATAGGAAATATGGCTTGCCGCTATGAATAGCCTCCATAAGTTTCTCACTGAAAGGAATTAAGCCTCTCAACATTGTGGATAGGAGGTATGCAGACAAAAATGATGCACGAAACCAGAGCTTTTCTTCTTCCATTTTCAAAACATGGGAACTCTGGATGATCTCTTCTTTTGGGAAAAGGCTTCGCAAATTTTCCCTGTTCCAGAAGATCTATATGGTTCAAAAGTTGATGAGACCTTCCGGCAATCAATTCATTTTCTGTCATACAATTGTTCAACCATTACTGTAACTATAGGGTCCAGAGATTTCCTTAAAAGAGACCTCCGGAATGCATCTCTTACACTTTCCCTTAAGACCCCAATTCTTTCACTTGGCTTGGTGCTGCAACAAGGGAAGAAGGTATCAAAGTAAGGAACAATGGTCTCTTGTCTCCTGATGGGCTTGGAAACATGTATAAACATGGCATTTCCGACTACCAGTCAGCTCAAGTTCCACAGGCAGGAATCATTAATGAGGGACGGCAACAGCCAGAGACTGGTTTATTTCAGTTCTCGCACGCCAAGTCTGGCTTCCTTTATTTTGGATTTTGAAACAAAAGTCTCTACGCCTTCATCCAATGAGTTCAGTCTTACAACTTCCTGAATACAGTTATGCAAAATTTCATTTTTTACTTCTTGGCCAGCAAGGATTTGATCATCCGTCTTAAATAGATCTATGGCAGCAACCCAAAGGTCGTTGGGCGTAGAGGAATAGAATAAAGTATAAATTTGACGGAGCAATCTCTGTGATTTCCTGGCACCACAGACTAACACGGCCACAAGATCTTCCTGAGACGCGTTGTTCATTTTACCCCTATTGTCCACTTGAAACATGGCCATAGAGATGCTCTTATAAGCAACTGCGACGGTGTTGCTTACCAGCAAGCGCTACCCAATCCTTATTTCTTGGGTGGTGTAGAGTCTTCGGCAATGGCTGTCTTCGGTCATCTTGATCTCCACAGAACCCACGAAATCGGTCACTCTTGGAGGAGAAGATGCGCGTCCGAGCAGGTAGACTGAGATGTCATACTCACCATTCAGCGTTTGGGCCTACAGACTCTTGGCCTGGTAAAAGGCATCTTGTATTTCGTTCGTTTCGATTACTTTTCTCCACCAAATTACCACTATCTCAAAGATAAACAACATCATGAGAATGAGAGAGAAAATGAACAGAAGTTAATTAACCAACCAGATGATGTAGACTATTTTAGCAAGACACAGAAAATTCTGCTGGGGGAGTGCCTGATGAAACTTTTGGGTATGGATTGGCTCAGCTCCTCGGCCAGGCTGCTATATGAGCGGATACCAGAGGAGGGATATAAAAATATGTGCATGCCAGTTTGAAATCAAAATAAATTAATTTCAAAAAACTTGGGCGCCATTGCCCATTTGAAATAGTGAACGGGGAGGTTTGAAATGGTAAACAATGGCATTGAGATTAAAACTACATTAACCCACTGATGTGATAGAAGTACGAATTATGGCACTGTGTGGGTCAAAGCATTAATGTAGCCGCTGAAGTTGAAACCGTAAATGTTGCCGAAAAGACGATGGCCATGTATGGGTATGCATATGAAGAAGGCCATACACCAAGCATTAAATACCCTATAGCATAGGAAATATTGGTGGCCAAGTAAGATTGGTATATTGCAGTAAAAATTAAATTAAAAATAATATTTTAATTAATTTTTTATTAAATAAAAATTACAATTTTGGTTATAAAAATTTTGGTCAATGTAGTGTTTCACGAGGTTGTGTTTTTCCAATTGGGGTTGAGTTTTTTAATTTTTTTGTGATCTAGGGACATGGGACGAGAGGGTTGTTTCCCCACACTCCCAAAAAAACAGGGAACATGAGGAAACTTGAAAGGGGTTGTTTCCCTAGAATAATGTTTTTTTATGAAACAAAAAAATTGTAAATTTTTAATATTTGTTGACCGGTCGGGAAGGGTTTAAGTTAGGTTCATTTCACATTTCATTTTTTGTTTGGACTCCCAAAAAAGGGAAAACATTAGAAATTTTTTTTTATGAAACAAAAAATCGTAATTTTTAATATTTGTTGACCGATTGGAAAGGGTTTAAGTTATGTTCATTTTACATTTCATTTTTTGTTTGCACTCCCAAAAAACAGGGTACACGAGGAAACTTGAAAGGGCTCGTTTCTGTAGAAAAAATTCGCATTTTTTTTTATGAAACAAAAAAATTGTAATTTTTAATATTTGTTGACAGAACGAGAAGGGTTTACATTATGTTCATTTCACATTTCATTTTTTGTTTGCTCCTTCGTTGAACTGAACCTGGTCGCAATCACTAAGCAACCCTCTATCTCCTCCGTTGAAAGAAACGCTCCTGCCATCACCAAGCAACTTTCCATCACCAAGCAACTTTCTGTCTGCGCTTTCATTTTAAACATTTATAATTTTATAATTTATTTTCATTGTGCATTGTCATTAAGTTATTAGACTAGTAGTTACATTGTACAATTACAAACTTACATGTATGATGTATGATTATAATTTATATCATAATGATATTAATGATCATGTTTTTTTATTTTAAATTTGTTTCAATTATATGATTCAGCCATTTATATTTTATATTTATAAGTTTTTAAGACCCCAACGCTGACTGTTTCCTAGCAGGAGGAGGGGAAGAAGCGAGAGGATTCCTTGGCTATTTCCTCCTTCAAGCGGGAGTATTCTGATCTTCGTGGCTGTTCGATACCTTCCGGAGGAGTTGTGAGAGTTGGTAGCAGATTTTTAGGTTGGCTATTCTGATATTTGTGCTCATGGTTTTCCTGCCAATTGATGAAGCTGAATGTTTGCAGGTAAGGCTTGTGGAGGCGTAGGAGTTAGGGTTTGATGGCATGTTGGCCATTTCGGTAATCTAGTATCTGTTATTGGGTTTCCAATCTCCCCGATTATTGGATTCATCGGCTATTTGTATAGTGACGAGTTTGTGCTCCAAGAGGCGAAGTGTTTTCGCCGGTTATTTTGGTGTTGGAGGTCGTTTCCCTGTATGTGATTCTCTTTCGTTTGACCTATTACTATCTCAGATATTGTAAATTATTTCCTGTAATGGGTTTCAACTCAGGTCCGTGTTGTGGTGAGCCCCATTTTGTCATTTATTGTGAGTGGGTTGTTAAAACGGATCTTCTGCACCCATATTTTGTTATTGGTATGACCATCTTCTCATTTTTGGTTCAGGGTTCCCAAGATTGCATCCTGCTCATTTTCTTGTTTCGGGGTTCCCAAAGTTACTGGAGAAGCGCCTAGCACGTTTTCTAAGATGTGGGGTTTCAAGTACTTGCCGTTTCCCTGGTTTTCCTGAAGGCCCCTGTCATCTGGCCATCGGCTATGCTATGTCTTTTTCGGAAGAAAAGATGTTTTTATTCATAAATTATGAGAAAGTTTACATATTTATGTTTTTTTAGGTTTCCATCAACATACCACAGAAGTATAGCCTATGATACTATCTTATTACATATCTAAAATGATGGAAGCCAGATCGATATCCAGAAGAGGTACCAAAATGCATATTAAACATTCCATTAACCTCTTACAAATAAAAACCAGATTCGATTAGTCGTACCAAAATACAGATTAAAACATTACAATAACCTATTACAAATAAAAACCAGATCGATTAGTCGTACCAAAATACAGATTAAAACATTACAATAACCTATTACAAATAAAAACCAGATCAGATTAGCTATATAAAATATAAAAAAACACGACTAAAAGAAAAGTTGTTTCCCCAGAAAAAAGAAACCTGCTCTTACCATTAAACTCCTGCAAAATTAAAAAATATTCTTCCGAATATGTTTTTTTTCCTTGTCATCCGTTGAACCTGTGTTTTCAAATCATTTTCCCTGTATATCCATAATACTATTATAGTTTTTTAATGGATAAGAAACTTTAATTAAAAATGTATACATAATATTAGTATAGTTTTTTCTTGGATAAGAAACTTTAATTAAAAATGACATTGTTATCCTTGATCTTTATGTTATTTTCAAAGATAGTCTAATGAATCATATGTGGAAGGACTTTAAGTCCTCTCTTAAATAAAAGGCCAGCAATCATATTTTGCTTTCTATAGATGTGTTCAAAATTAATGTTTCCAAATAATTTAATCAAATCTCTAATTTGATCCATTTAATTAGTTAAAATAGGTGATTTGAATTTGTTATACTCTCTTACCCAATAGATAGCCCTTTTGTGTAATCATATACTTTGCTGCTTTCAAAAGCTCCTATATCTGAATTTTTCTACTGAAATATTCCATTTTTTTAAAAAGCGGAATAAATTTCCCTCTCTGGTTTTGGCTTATCGATACTCAGTGATATTCAAAATTTACATGAAGGTTTTCCTGTAGTATCATATTATGTAGGTTGGTTTTGGTAAGTTTTCTTTGTGTATTTATTATTATTTTTTTTTTTCCAGTACGAAAAAAGCTTAATATAATATATTATAGTTAATAATAGATATATATGTAGCATATTTTTCAGATTTGCAAACAAAATATAAAGCCCATGATATCAATAATTTGCGAGAATCAAATACATTAAATCAAAAATAGATAACATAATATTCATAATACACTTCTATGGTCATTTTTTTAAACTGTTACTAAATGTGTCATGTTCTGTTGGTTTTGGATTAGATTTTTGTGCGTTTATTATTATTGTTTAGAATCTCTATTTATTTTTTTCAAATTGTTAATGAAGGTATCTTGGATTATATTTTTTGAATTTTTGTTGTGGTTTCAAATAACTTGGTGAAATCAAAGTGCCTTTTGGATTATTTTTTAAGGATTTTTTGTTATTGTTTGAGACAACATGTGTCGGTTTGTGTGTGAAAGGATTGTTGTTGAAATCTATAACTAGTATAAATAAAGCTTATATAAGATGTGCTGTATGCATTTTGATGGCCGGACCTGACTACATCAAAAGGTTACTTGGTCTGAGGACATACAAATTTACCAATGTTAAATATCTCTGCTATGATTTTTTAACAAAATTATATATATATATATATATATGAGAGAGAGAAAGGAAGTAACCTTGGAAAGAGAAGTGAAGTCGAATAAAAATATATAATGCTGTAACCCAAACACAGGAATGCAACTATATGCCGTAATGACACTAGATGTCACTAAATTCGAAAGAAAACCAAATATTATAGCGCAGGAGAAGCAACGACGAAAGTCAATTTGATACATTGAATTTGAAAGCAACCTTAGTCTCTCAGAGAGAGAGAGAAAGGAGTGGTAGTGAAGCAGACCTCATCCAAATCTCACAACCCTCCATTTGCTGCACTGCAGACAACACAGTGGTGTGTCAGCAAAACAGGCGCGTGATGCAGGAGAGGATGAGGAAGATCGAGAATGCAATAAACATGAGGAGAGAAGCAACTCTTTGAGCAATCTACCAGAAGTTTGTTGCCTCCTGAAATACAGTTCTCCATCCGTAGGCGGATAAGAAGAGGATCCTCTAGTTTTGAAGCAACAGACGGACTAGAAATCGCGATGATCTTGGAGTCGTCTCCCATTGTTATGTAGGTTGAACTGCTGGACGTGATATTGAAGGAAAATTGCAGTCATTGCTGTGGAGGCAAGGCCGGACAAAATGAGCGGAATGTTGAAATATTAATAATTTCAACTGCGCGTATTAATTCCGGAAACTAGGCAGTTTTTTATCGCACCACCTTTCACGTTGAGTGGTATTTTGTGGGGAGGCTCTGAACACACCGACTAGTTGACGCGTGTCCACAGTACGGTTTTAAAACCACCATTTCCCGAGCCGGCAATGTTCATGCGATTTTGACCTATGGGGGATTGCCGTCAACCGCCCGATTAAATCAACGGACCTGCACCATTTAAACTTGACGTGAAGAATTTTTTTTTTGTTGACCGCCAGGTTTGTCAGTGAAAGGACAAGAAATTAATTTTCACCATGCCGAAGTAATAAATAAATTTATTATGATCATAGCTTTTTGGTAAAGTCCTTAAGTTTATTTTTTTTTACACGGCATGTAATATTGTAATGTTTTTTTTTATAGTCGTTTTTGTTAAAAAGTATGTAATGTTTTTTTGTTAGTTGTCCAATTGTGAAATGTAAAAAATGCACAGCAGTGCAAAGAAGTAAAACGAAAGGGGATTTCTTTTTTACAATAGTTTTGAGTACATGGAATATGCATCAACGTAAAGGAATTTTTGTTGAATGTAAAATGTGAAGGAGAATGTTTTTACAACAGTGAATGTAAAGAAATTTTACACACGGTAGTGTAAAATTTCTAAAAGAGACAGAGAATTATTTTTTTTGGAAGTTCTTGGTAAATCCCTCTTGCAGAGGAAGAATTTGTAACAGGTTGCTTTATTAATGAATACATAGTGTTTCCATGTGTGTTGAAAACTCTGTCTGCTCAGAAAAATTTAGCTTCCCTGTGGTAAGATCCTGTGGAGAAAACAAAGCATTGTTCTCTGTTCTTTTGTGTTTGAAATTACCAGAAATTTCCATCATGGTATCAAAGCTTCTCTAGGCTCTTTGAAGGTGTCAAAGAAGCTGAAGGAAGGATTTTCTTGCTGCAGCAGCTTCTCCAGCAGAGTGAAGACTTAGTCAAAAGAATCCAAGGTATTTCTCAAAGTTTTTTTTTTGTGTTACTGCTGAAGAAACAGTCAGGTGTTTTTAAATACACAGTCAAACATTTTGAAGCATAGTTTAAAGAGCAAGAATGGCTAGCACCAGCACTAGCATGGGTATGGGAAATACTTAGCTCCCACTATTTAATGGGAAAAACTATGACTATTGGGTAATAACCATGAGAGCCCTGTTTGCCTCACAAGATTTATGGGAATTTGTTGAGGATGGATTTGAAGAACCAGCAGA
>APFE031239300.1:0-27573 GCA_000404065.3 Pinus taeda
ACATGGGTACATCAATATAATAAGTGGGTTGTACTAATAACAATAAGGGGTTACTCTAGTAGTATAGGGGCCTAACAAATGTTGACACTTAATCCTTGTGATTGGGTGAATATATGTAAATAGATAAATAAGTAATATGAATAGTCATTGGGAGATGAACTGAAAAATCTCTCCCTCATGTATATAATGAAGACCTAGCTGATGGAATAAGACATACGAATCATTTTTTCCTTGAGGAGTTACTACATGGCTTGACAGATATATATTGTGCCAAAGTTATGATTATTCTTCTGATGCCCAAAAATTAAAGTTGTTTCCTGCAACTCTCAAGGGTTCAGCCTTGCGCTGGTTCATGGGACGAGGAGGAAACACTATAAGTTCTTGGGACCAAATGAAGAGAGTATTTTTGAATAAATATCATGAATATTTTAAAACTAGAGAAATGCAGGATAAGATCTTCACTATTATACAAGGTGATGATGAGACTTTGGAGGATTACTTAGAGAGATTTTTGTATATACTCCAAAGGTCCAAACACAAATTTGATTTAAGTACTATTCAAACCTTGTTCCTACAAGGACTTATTGATGATTCTAGACATAATCTAAATTTGTTAGGACAAGGAGACATTGCTCATAAAACTTTTGAACAAATTTGTGACTTGTGCAAGAAGTTCTCTAGAAACCAGTCTAGATCCACTAGAGGAGGTTGAAGCAAAACTAACAAACTGGGATCTACAGATGCTATGACCATTGGCTTGGAGAAAAAGTTGGAAAACATGAAAATTTAAATAATGAATACTGTTAGCAAAAAAATACCCTTTGAAATTTCAACGAAAATTAGAAAAAGAACAAGAGTCATTGTCTATTTTTTGTCTAAAGTGTAGAAAAAAGAATCCTTTAAGAGAATGTCTTGCTGATATGGATAGTGCTAATAAATGTGTGATTTGTGCGGAGAACCATGCCACTGAGGAGTGCCCCTCCATACCGGGATTAAAAGTTATTCTTGAAGGAGAGAATTTCGAACCTAAGTCCTTACATGCCATGGGAGAATGAAGGAACTGGCCACAGGTAAGTGTAGTTATGTCTCCCGAATCACATTTTTATGGCTATAATTCATCTCCATATTCCTATTATATTAATAATAATCACTTTCAACATTCGCAGCATGGGAACTAGTTTCATCATGGACAATCCTCTCAACCTTGGCAACAAGGATGGAGAGGGTGAAACCATTTATCTCATTCTTATCCTTCTCAGATGCCATCATATCTTCCTTCCTATGCACCACACCATATGTCACAACCATGGTTTCCCTCTCTACCTCAGCAAAGTCAATTATTGCCACCATTTCCTTTGCCACCACCATTTAGACCACCTTAACTACCTACTCAATTGGTACCGAATCCTAATAATAAGGAAGTACAACTAATTCATTCGGTTTGACCATCCCCTCTTCCTACCTATTGAACCTTTCCAGTTGGGATAAATGAGCTTCAATTGAGATCAGGAAGGGTGATTAAACTAGAAAAAAAATAGTCCATAGTGATTATTGAGGAGAAAAATGAGGAGGTAACTCTTGATCATTCGAAAAACAATATCACCCTTCAATGCATTCCCGTACCTTCAAATTCAACATCTTCTTCAAACCAGCCCCTCTTTCCAAAGTGGTTTGTCATGGAGAAGAGCGACCCCAAGTCCATGTTGGCTTCTGAATTAAGGAATATTTGTATAAAGTTTCCTTTACTTCAAGCTATTTGAGAAATTCCCATCTCTACAAAGATCATTTGGGAATTGTGTCTTAAAACTCCAGGGAGGAAGAGAGTAGAATGTTATACCATTTAGTTTGTTGGTAGAGCAGTTGAGCTGATGATAGGATGCATATCAATGGAGAAATATACAGATCTTGGAAACCCAGTTGTTTTTGTCCATATAGATGATATCCTTGTCTCTAATGTATTAATATACCTGTGGGCAACCATCAATGTGATGACCAGGAAAACCATGGAACAACTTGGGTTGAGCCATATTCGTCCTACACCCACCGTGCTTGAACTTGCAGAAAGATATAAAATCAAGCCTGATGAAGTATTAGACAATGTGGTTGTCTCTATAGATTCATGGGAATACTTCGTAGATTTCATTGTGCTTGAGCCAAAGAATCTAGTGGAGGACATCATTTGATTTTGGGATGACCATGGCTTGCCACGACTGATGCTTATATTAGATGTTGCTCTGGTGGTATGTACATTTCACATGGAGACTGTAGGAAAAAGGTCACCTTATACCCACCTACTAGATCTATTTGGGAACTCAAGGATACCTTATGGTTATATTATGGCAACAGTGATGAGGAGACCAGACCTATTTCTTCAATTCAACATCATACCAAGTCTGCTCAAGATGGTGAATTGCGAGATTTCTTGAACAATCTAGACACTATGCCTAGTTTTGATACACTTCATCAGATCTTTAGTTTGGATTTTCAAGAAACTCTGCTTTTCGACCTTCCTTATCCCATATTATGGCATCATCTTCCTATACTCTTAAGCCTAAGACCACTCTTTTTGAAATTAGTCCAGGAAAATCCTTACACATTAGTTCAGACCTGGATTCATCTCAACAAGAGTGGCTTATTACCTTGTTGCGAGATCATTTGGATGAATTCACTTGGAGTTATGAAGACATGAAATACATTCCTCCTGAGACTTCTTCTCGTCATATCTATATCCTTGAGGGAGCCTGAACTATCTGACAACCCTACAGACGAATGAATCCCACACTAAGAGATATTATTAAGGAAGAATCACAAAACTCTTAGATGCTAATTTCATCTACCCCATTTCTGATAGTCAGTGGGTATCTCCATTAGTGATAGTCCCTAAGAAATATGGGAGATGGCGTATTTGCATTGACTATCAAGAATTAAACAAAGCCAATCTCAAGGACTACTTTCCCCTTCCTTTCATCGATCAGGTGCTAGATAACCTTTCCTATAAAAAGTACTTTTCATTTTTAGATGGCTTCAATGGGTATAACCAAATCTAGATCGCACCCTCAGATCAAGACAAAACCACCTTTACATGCCCTTGGGGTACATTTTCCTACTGAGTGCTTCCTTTAGGGTTGTGTAATGCACCTGCTACCCTTCAAAGGGTTGTGCTGGCTATTTTTTTCGGATCTTGAATGTGTTGAGATTTATATGGATGAAGCTATTAAAAATTTAGAAAAAGTTATTTTATGTTTCCAAGAGGCCCATCTTGCTTTGAGTGATAAAAATTGTACATTAATGTGCAAAGCAGGAGTGCTTCTTGGTCATTTTATTTCTGACAAAGGTATTCAAGTAGAACCCACTAAAATTGAAGTCATTATTCATCTGCCTGCACCCAAAACTCAAAGGGAAGTGAGAGGTTTCCTGGGACATGCTGGTTATTACCAGAGATTCATTGAATTTTTTTCCAAGATTGCTACCCCCCTTTCTTGATTACTAGCTAAGGATAGTGAATTCACTTTGTCCATGACTTGCCAACATTTGTTTGAAACATTGAAGGAAAAATTAGTACAAGCACCGGTTTTGAGAGGACCAAACTGGTCCCTGCCATTTCATATTTCCTCCGATGCTTCAAAGACTGCTATTAGCGCAACCTTAGGACAAGAGGAGAATAAGAAATTCTATGCTATTTACGACATCAGTAAAAAATTATCACCTGCCAAATTTAACTATACAGTGACTGAGAAAGAATTTTTAGCCATTATTTTTGCTATTAATAAATTCAGACATTACATTACAGGATATGAAGTTTATGTGCATGTTGATCACTCTGATATAAGATATTTAATGAATAAACCTTTAACTAGTGGTAGAGTGACTAGGTGGTTACTTCTATTATAGGAATTCAATGTTACAATTATTGATAGGCCAGGAAATCTAATTTTGTATCTGATTATCTTTCGAGATTAAACAATCATGGCGAAGAAATTCCTATTGATGATGATTTCCTTGACAAACATCTTTTTTCTTTGTCATCAAAATCTCCATGGTTTGTTGACATAGAAAACTATTTAGTCACTGAAAAGACACCACCTCACTTATCCGCTCATGAAAAGTGGAATATTATTCAGAAAAGTGCTTCATATTCTTGGATATAGGGAGACCTCTTTTACACTGGACCAGATTTTCTTATTTGTAGATGTGTAGGAGAGGAAGAAATGTTTGCTATTTTAAAATCTGCCCATGATGAACCTTGCAGTGGCCACTTTGTTGACAAATGAATTGCATATAAAATTTTCCACACTGGATATTTTTGGCCTTCTTTGTTTAAGGATGCCAAACAATATGTTAGGCATTTTGATAGTTGTCAATGAATGGGTCAGCCTGTTCAAGTCCATGAAATACCTTTATGTCCTCAAGTCATGATTGAGCCCTTTGAAAAATGGGCTAATGATTTTTTAGGACCCATAAATCCCACATTTTTAAATAAAAAGCATATCTTGGTTTGTATTGATTTTGTTACTAATTGGGTAGAGGCTAAAACTATTTCTTTTGCCACTAAAAAAGTTGTTGTTGGTTTTTTGTTTAATGAAATTTTTACAAGATTCGGTGTTCCTAGAAAAATTGTTTTTGACAATGGACCGCAATTTGTTTCTAACTTGGTACAGTAAGTCATGAATTAATATAAGATTCGGCATAGGAAATCTACACCATACCTCCCACAAGCAAATGGCCAAGTGGAATCCACAAATAAGGTGATCGAATCCATCCTGACCAAAATAGTGAACATGCACAGGAAGGATTCGGCTAGTCGATTGCCTAAAGCCTTATGGGCTTATCGAACCACTTGGAGGAAAAACACAGGGCATACTCCATGTGAGCTAGTGTATGGAAAAAAAGTCCTTTTGCCGATTGAATTTTAGATAAAGACTTTCAGGGCTAAAGTTCAATTGGGTCTAGATCTCTAGGAAGCACAACAACAACATCTATTGCAGCTAAACGATTTGAATGAATTTCAAAGGGATGTTGTTCAATAGAATATTTTGGTGCAACAACAACACAAGAAGTGGCATGACAAGTTTATTAGGAAAAAGCAGTTCCAACCAGGTGATTGGGTACTTCTCTATTATTCTAGAATTAAACATTTTAAAGGGAATTTCCATACTCATTGGATGGGACCGTATGAGGTGATTCAAGTCTTCAACAATGGGGTTGTATAAGGCAAAACCATCGATCGGCAAGATTCAATTTTCTTTGTGAATGGGCATAGGCTTAAAGTATATTTTCAGCCCATCACAAAGGAAGACTTCATGCAGCAAGTGCAACAACAATCTGAACTTTAGTTGGTAGGTAGCTATGCCAACCTATTGTAATATAATTTATTCTCTCTTGAAATGAAATTTAAGGAAAATCCATTTTTTTTATATAAATAATTAAAAAGAAAAAGAAAAAGAAAAATAAATTCTGTGAAAAAGAAAAATAAAATTAGTTCTGTTGACAAGATTGCAGAAGGATCAACCTGAAAACCAACTTGCTGGTAGGAAGATTAGTTATAATAAAATGGAAATGTTGCTTGACCTTTAGATGTGTTAACTTTCACCAAGAAGAAGCAGGTTCAAGTATAGGAACCGGGCCCTTATCCAAGTTTGGGATAGCTCACACAAATTTTTTTTGTTTTAGGAAGCACTTAATTCCTGCTACATTTATTTTATGGATCAGCACTGTGTAGGCAGATATTAGGTGAAATTATGCCTTTCTTCTATTCCCATTTTTGAAAAAAATCCCCTTATTTTCTTCTTTTTTGATCCCAAAAATTTACCATCCCTTTCTTCAAAGAAAATTCCCTATCTGATTTCCTATTTCCCTCTTTTCCCTTGAATTTTTTCCCCAAAATCCCTTTTTGATTTATCCCTCTTGGTGGTTTTGTTCTTGAATTCCCTATCGTAATTTCCTTCCCATTCTAACAATTTACCCTTTTTCCACTTCTTTTTTTCCCTCATGGATTGATTGCAGGATCTGATGTGAACTGATAGATCAAATCGAAAGGCATATGTTAACACCAAAGAATGGCAAATAAAATCTCCTTTGTATATTCAACAAATATTTTTAATCTAGTCTATGAATTGTATTCTATCAGAATTCCCTTTTGGCTCCTATTACGCTACAAATATCCCTACTGTAGGAATATGTGTTCAAGTGTAGGCAGATTCGGTGCAGGCATGGGTAGTTCAAGCATGTCTAAGTGCCAGCATGCTTGGTGTAGGTATGGTTGGTGTAAGCACATTCAATACGTGCACGTTCAATGTAGGAATCCTCACTGCTGAGCGCACCCAATTCAAAAACATATGTTGCAGTGGAGGAACACCTGGTGAAAAGAATGTGTTTTGAAGCTTATATTTTGTTTCATGAACCTTTGTACAAGCAGAATAATTGTACCACCTACAGATCATGACATTAATTTTATATTATGATTAATGCTTTGTTTCATCATTTACTAAATTAGGAAGAAACCATTTAAGTACAAGGATATTTTAGGTCATGAAATCTTATCTTTTCAATGAGTACTAAGTATGCCTTATGTGAAATCATTGAGTAAATGTGGAGCGGTACGATTTTCCCAAAATTCAATACTTACCTTCCCTTGGAAAACTCATCACCTGATAATAATTGGCTCACCCCATATCTGACCTTGCATGACCGTTATGTGACATTATTATCTAAATCGCCGCCTCTCCCAATCATCATCACCTACCTATACTTGCAATAATTCACATTCACATCCGTGTAATTTTAATAATGAAGCACGACCTTTCGAGAAATGGTTCATATAATGGTGGATGTGTAGCTCGATCACCATTTGAGTTCTTTTTGTTGTGATATCTTTTTGAAAAACTTGAAATAGAGAGTGGGTGAATTGGAACAGACATGGAGCCTGTAAGGATTGAGCCACAATCCATAGAGATGGAACAGACAACTGAGTACATGAATAGTCTTGAAATGTTGTAGGAATCTGAGTTCCTCCCTATTGGTTGATAAAAGGTGTCTTTGAAAACTCCTAATTACCCCACATTAATCATCAACTCGGGCAAGTCCTTTTATTCCAAGAGTGTACACAATATGTGCAT
Organism: Pinus taeda; assembly: GCA_000404065.3. NCBI lineage: Eukaryota > Viridiplantae > Streptophyta > Pinopsida > Pinales > Pinaceae > Pinus > Pinus taeda. Next base: position 7,116 of record APFE031239300.1, read on the forward strand.
GCTATGAATCCAGAGAGTAATGTTTCTTAAAATGAAGTATAAACCTTTGATACAAGAGTAAAAGGATGCATTTATAAAACTCAAATTGCAATTGCTAAAGGAAATATTACATCTAAACATCAAGACTTAATCCTCTACTGAAATCATAATCAAGTCTCACACAAGCAATTCAATTAACAATAGCATCAGCCGAAAGCATAGTGGCAATAACCAATCTCTTCTTAGCTAATTCAATCTAAATCACACTCAATCTCTACAAAGCAGTCCAAATGGAAATGACGTCAATTTGAGAGTTCAATAACGATAACCAAACTCTTACGGCTGATTAAATCAATACGATTCACTGTCTTAACAACTAAATCATGTAATCTACACTGAGCATAAATCGAATCAAATGACAATGCTGCAAAACATGTAAAGAAGATGTACTACTTAAATACAGGGAAGTGGTAAATAGTGAATAATATAAACTCACAGAAAATAGGAAAACTATCAAACCAATCAAACTTTCGAGAATCAGAAATATATAACACAAGGGAGTAGTTTAATCCACTAGAAGCCAGGCCCTTAGCCACCAGCAAACACTGTTGACCTACTTCAGATAATACGAATGAACAGCAACGCCAATTATATATTAATCAGTGAACTTAAGTAGCATTACAATATGGTCATGTTCTCCAACAGCACGAGTATGTAAATTAAAATTACAATATGAAAATAACAAAGATCAATCCCCTTTCCTCCTACAATATTTTTCTTTTATAGTCAAAAAGAGGTAAAAGATAAATGCGATCCCTCAGGATCTCCTGATCCTGAGGGATTCACAACTGAATGCTATCTTCACACACCCTTCATATTTGGCATTGATCCTCCTAATTCATCCTCCAGTTTGACTGCAACTGACGCGCCCCATTCATCCTTTGTTGGTTTATGTTGTTACATCACTAGGGAACAACAACTGTTCCTTTCATCGTTTCTTTGCATAAAAATGAGTAAAATTTAGTTACAGTGGCTAAACCTTGATCGAAATTAGTTCATCCATTTCTTATCATAATCCATCAATATATTAGCTTATCAAGATATGAAAGAGATAACAAAAGAGGAAAAAGGTGATGGAATTGAGAGTAAATACATACCCATTTTATAACTCAGCATACTCCCCTACTTACCCTTTTTCATGTCCTCATGAAAAGAAAATAGTTCTTATGCAGTGCAGTTAAAGAGTAGGTTGGAGAGGAAGTGTAAAAATTTGGTCTAAAACCATGATGTTGAGCCAGGAGTGTAAAGGTGGGCCCTTCCTTTCCTTCAAGCAATTTGTAGTTAGCCCGATAACCTTCAAGGGGATACCAAATAATGGGGCTCTGAAACCGACATCCTACCCAATAAGGTCCTTCTCTCAAAATAAGATTGTTGTAGGTGACCATACGGTCCGCAGCAGCTTTAAAATTTTTGTAATTAAATGGTTCCCTATCTTTCACACTACTTGTGGAGATCTTCCATTTGAGCTTAGATGCAGTCAGAGATCTTTCTTGAATGGAAAGGAAATATGATATGCCTTTCTTCACAATCTCCTTATGTATGGGTCCCAAAGTTTTAATCACCCCTTCTTATTTCATCAGACTCTTATGGTTGGAAAACATTTGTAAGAGGTGCTTAGGTTCACTTCTCACCCAAAGATCTAATCCATGTTCTTGTCTTTGAAATGCATTAAAAGCTTTAAACCATTTGAGTTCCTTAACTGCAAACGAAATAAAGGCCTAGAATTGAACATCTCCTACAAAAGCGTTCGGGTTCTTTTCCACCTCGTTCTCTAATATAAAATTGTGCAGATAAAACTCACAAAGAAGCCTTTGGACCTTTACACCATGTTGTTTGCAGCAATTTATAAAATCTTCAATTGTTCTTAATTCAATTGGTTTACCAGCTCTCACGGCTTTAATTTTCAATAACAGGTACCGTTCTAAAAAAAAGAAGACATAATTGGTGGTGGGAGACCTGCATGCCAGGACATCCAAATACAATGAGCTGATGGTGTTTGTCTAACTTATGACCCTGTCTAGTTTGAGATTGATCTTATCCATTTTTTCTTCTGCCTTTCTGCATCTATCGAAAGTCTCTCCCTCTGTTTTATTCATTTCCTAAATCTATTTTTGTAGCTCTTGATATTTCTGCCGAGAAACGGTTTCTTGTTCAAGTCATTCCAACATGAGCTGAGCTTGTGCCAATTCTTCCTAAAGATTCAGTAGAATGGGGTCATGGTATGTCATGATGTATTTAGCTTGTATGTCCATCTGAGTGCTTATGCTATACGAAGGGATATCTTCTGTTTGTATTTCTTTATTGTGTGAGGTCTAAACCTCCATATGAGTGCCCATGCTATAAGAGGGTATATCTTCTGCTTGTACTTCTTTGTTGTGGGAGGTCCAAACCTCCATTTGAGTAGCTACATCTACTAAATCTGCACGTTGTTCCTCTTGAGTGATGACTGTTTGAGTAGGTATGGGCTCAGTAGCCCTATCTTCATATAATTTCATTTGTGCGGCTACATTTACTACCTCAGGGGTATTGTTCGAAACCTTTCCCATTGTGATTTCTTTTATTTTTCTTCAAAGCCTCTTGATCATCTTATGAAGCTTCTGGTGTTTTTTTCTTAGCTTCTTCAATTTCGTTTTGGCTCCATACCTTTTCTGAGGAGTCGCTAATCTGCTAATAATCTCGTTAATAGTTTCTATCTCTAAAGAGCCTGGTTGTTCACCTTGGCTTTGTTCCAATAAGACCGTGTCTCCAAATTGATTATCATATTCTCGAATAATCTCTATCTCTACTTCCTCTTATTGGCCTATGTTTTCTATGTCTAGACCTTCATGGTTGTTTTCCACTAGGAGCATGTCACCAGATTAGTTCTCTAATTCCTGAATAGCCTCTGCATCTATTTCCGCTTCGCGGTTTGTATCTTTTGAGGGAGACATAATTCTGGTATAGCCATAATTCCCAGGAGATTGGTTTTCTCCTAAGTTAAGATTAAGCAGTCCTTTAGGCTGCATGTAGACATTCATGTTGGTCAGGACTTGGGCCATCCCTGTCTCAAAATCATGCAACATATCGTATTGAGAACTCATATTTGGTGTTGAAGGGGGTCCAACTTCATTTCTTCCCTCATCATCAGAATACCATGCTCCTTCCTTAGGTTTTGTTTCAGGGTTATCTTGTCCTCCTAACTCTAGTTGCAAGTCTTGCTCATTTACTGGGCTGGATAATTCTATGGGTTGGCTAGCACTACCTTGAGGATTTTCAGATGCTCCCTGTTTTGAATTCAACCTTGTAGATCTTCTGCGTTTGTGAGGTATGCTCCCTGAAAGGGCAAGCTTTTTATTTTTGGAACAGGGGTAGGTGCTGGTAGGTTTTCACCTCTTTCAAGGGCCAATATGAGATCATCCTAGGTTGATTGATGTTGGGAAAGGTTGTGACTAACTATTAACCTGATCAGACAATGGTGGCTAACTATTGTTTCTGTGTGTTGATACTGTCTCAGCCTCTTGGCAATGCCACGCAATAGTGAATTCAATAATGCAGGAAAATTAACAAAGCATTTTTGTTTGAAAACTGCTAAATGTTTGAGTTGTCGCGGCCTTACCACGTCTTTACGCCCATCACAAGTAATATAATTATGGAAAATTCATGCCAATTCTCCTCATGGATCTCCAAGAGAAGATGGCTGAATGCCTTTTCCCTTCTTGATTAGCTCCAGTCCTTCATCCCTAAAAGCCTCAATAGCATCATGCAACTTGCCAGCCCATACTGGTCCTTCTGCCGGCAACCCAGACACTTCTGCTATCACAACATCTGTTATAGTGATTTGTCTGCCTCTTACCAAGGATTGTCCATTCTGTAGATGCCATAAAAATTTGATGGTGATTTCCTCATTGGGGGGTTGATATCTTGTAAGATATGTTGTCCATCCTGCACGAGCTAGAATTTTTCCATCCTATGCGAGCTAGAATTTCCCTGGCTTCATCGAAGACAGCCAACGTTAAAAGTTCTCAGTGCACTGTTCTTCCTCCCATGATGCTTGAATTTTGCAAATGATTAGTGTAGTGGGGAAGCACAACAACAAACAGAGCCGAGAGATGGAAGAACAAATGGTTGTAATGGCTCTATCAGGTGATGCTTTATAAACATAAATACTGTTATTGAGGACTGTTATAATGCCACACGCTCTGTGATCATGGGATGTCGTATTGTTCTACAAAATCAAATTAAAAGATGATAGTGCATGCATAAGTATACTGGAGGTCCTCACCCCCTCTCCAAATGATAGGTCGCCTATGACCAAATAAATGAAAGGATGAAACGCTAGCAACGAAGTACAAGGGTGATGGATTGGGTAATGAAAGTGGCAAGGTACGTATATTAATGAAAGGATCATAAAGGATATTGGAGAAATGAAAACAAGGTGTGTAAAGAGAATTATCAATAAGTGATAAGATTCTGTGAGGTGATCCAATAAAGAAAAAGGACAACATATGTAGGAGATAATACTTTACCGCCATTATTCCACTTAAAACTATTATGATTGATTTTAAGAGATTAACTCATACATAAAGGTTCAAGGTAAGTTAGGGACATAATCTCTCTGTAGAGAAAAATAGAAACATAAGAAGAGGGTATTATAATAATTATTGATGTAGAAAATAAAACTTCAATACCATAAGCATAACTTCTGTTTCCTGCAGGCATCCATAGCCTCGACAGAGTTGCTTTCTAACCCTTGGGAACCATGGTCCTCTATGTATAATTAGGGAAATGCATTATGATGTCCATAGTAGAGACCAATGTGCTGGTACGGTAACTAGATGAACACATTGCCATTCACTAGGAAGTAGCGAAAGTGGTAAGGCTGGCTCGTGATGGGACCTCATGTTCCAAGGACTTTTCTTCTGGATGCATCCATTGGATCAAATCCCTAGTGTGGTGGCCATAGTGAGAATGCCACTTCGCTCCTTCCTTATAATCATGGTAGGCTGGCTTGTGATTAGACCCCCTATCCTCCATCTATGGAAAAAAATCATAAAATTTTTAGCGAACCTTTTTAGTAAGTTGAGCTATGTGGGATTGATTTGATTGGTTGAGCGCCCTTTTGCTTGCTTTCGAGCCTACTTGCGCATCCTAAGTGATTGATCAATTGATGGTAATTTTGTGTGGTGTGAAGCAGGTTTAATGCCTGTTGTAGTGGAAAGAATGCATTGGATGGATGCCCGAGCATTGAGAGGGAAGGACGCTTCAAAGAAAAGTCCATGGCCCGATCCTATACCCAACCCCACCAATATGGGAGCCAGTTGGACCATATATGGTGGGGGTGGGGGTTTATATAGTATCTATAATCTATATACTATTATTGTATGTATCTATTCTATATAATATTATATATATATAATTATTATATATATATATATATATATATATATATAGATATATATAAACACTCCCCATTTTATATATAGAGGGTGGCTCAGTACTCCTTAAGATTAGGGATGGTGGAAGAAGTTTGAACATATCAATAGAAAAAACATACCCATAGTCTTATTGATAATAAACAGAGAGAGTTATATGGGACGACGAAGAACCAGCATGGTAAAGATAATCAATCAGTTTAATTTATAGTGCAAATGAGGACAGTGAAATGATATAGATAATTGTGTCATTTCTTTTTCGATCATCACAAAGAAATCTTGTTAAAGATGATAATTTTCAAGATATTTTCCTACTTTAGTAGACTCCATACTTGTTGTCCTTAGATATGTATTGTACTTCTATGCCATAAAAAGGATCATAAAGAGTGAACTGGGATGGCCTAGGAATGATCATGCAAGGGGGAGAAAGGGTGTTATAAAAAATACTCACAAGGTGTTGGGAACAACAAAAGAAAACCCACACAAAAAGTGTTGTTCCCTATAGGGAACAACAACTATTCCCTGTAGGGAACAACAAAGAAAAACACACAAAAAAGTGTAGGGAACAACAGCTGTTCAATGTAGGAAAAAACAAAGAAAAACACGCAAAAAGTGTTGTTTCCTATAGGGAACAATAGTTGTTCCCTGTAGGGAACAACAAAGAAAAAAATGCAAAAAAAGTGTTGTTCCCTGTAGGGAACAAGGAGGAAAAAATACACGCAAAAAAGTGTTGTTCCCTATAGGGAACAACAACTATTCCATGTAGGAAACAACAAAGAAAAATACACGCAAAAATGTGCTATTCCCTATAGAGAACAACAGTTGTTCCCTGTAGGGAACATCAAAGAAAAATACATGCAGAAAGCGTTGTTCTTTATAAGGAACAACAAATAAATTACACACGAAAAAAGTGGTGTTCCCTCTACTTTTCCCTATAGGGAAAAACAAAAAAATGCACACAAAAAGTGGTGTTCCCTGTAGGGAACAACAAAGGAAAATGCACATGAAAAGTGTTGTTCCCAATAGGGAATAGTAGCTGTTCCCTACAGGGAACAATAGTTGTTCCCTGTAGGGAACAACAAAGGAAAACAAGAAAGAAAACTAATAAACTCTCATCTCTACTGTTCTAAGAAAACACAATCAAATGGAAAGGAAATAGAAAAACAATTGTATGTACAGGTTTCAAAAATAAAATCTTCACTGGATTGGTGTTGTCGAAAAGTTTCCCTCTTCAACAAGAATTTGTATCATAGAATCTTTGCATATCTGCTGGCAAAAGGATTCCCTTGTAAGCGGTTTGTGTTAGAGGCGTACTCGGGACCCATTTGCTTTAAAAGAGTAGCCAGACTCATCAATGGTGGCTAATGTTAGTGTTCCATTATCATTCACCTCTTTTATCTCGTAGGGACCTAACCATCTAGTCTGGAGTTTTCCCGGGAAATCCTGGAGCCTAGAATCGTACAGAAGTGCCGAGTCACCTTCATGGAATATCTTTTTCTTGATGAGGGCATCATGCCATTTTTCTCTTTTTTGTTGAATCAGTGTAGTATGCTGAAGAGTTGATAGCCAGATTTCATCCCATTCATTGATTTGATGTAGTCTGTTAACCTATGCATTCAAATCCAGCCTTACTTCTTAGGCTATTCTCAATGTCTGAATTTCAAATTCTCTGGGGAAGATAGGTTCTTTTCCAAACACTAGTTGATATGGGGAGTATCTTGTGGTATTCCTCCAAGTTGTACGATATGCCCACAGGGCTTCCGGCAATCGGGTAGCCTATTCATGTTTATGCGAGGCGACTGTCTTTGTTAGAATGGCCTCGATTACTTTGTTGGTACTTTCTACCTAGCTATTTGCCTGCGGGTGGTATGGAGATGTGATTCTGTGCAAAATGTGATGACTTTTTAGTGTAGCAGCAATGTTATGGCCTACAAATTGTGGCCCTCCATCCATAATTATTTATCTGGGCAAGCCATACCACACGAAAATTTGGAAAAGAAAGTGGATTATTGTGCCCTTTGTTGCCCTTGGTAATGCTTCTGCCTCCACCCATTTAGTCACATATTCCGTTGCAACTAGTATATATGAATTTTTATTAGATGATGGTGGTGAGCTCAAGTATTGCAGTAATAACGCTGCAACTCCTGGGGCTTCTTTCTTTACTTTTATCAACCCGGAAGTTCGTAACAAACTTGGAAGCAACGGTGATATATGCAGAAGTACTAGCTCTTACTACAGGTTGTCACTTGATCAGCTGGCACAAGTTTGCTAGGATCTTAAGCAAACTTATATGAGTTATCAGAAGAAGATTTTACTGTGATGGAAGAGAGCTAACTCTACAGGAGCTATTCTACTTGCAGAAAGAGAAGGAAAACTGAAATGAAACACAAACCCTAGCAAACCCTAGTTTACCTACTAACCCTACTTTTGCAAGAAGAGATGGAAACTACTGAAATAGGAGCCATTAACTACTGAAAAGTTAAATTGCATTTATTCAAGCTACTTCTTAAGAGAAACAAGAAGTAATCATCTCTTTGTACTTTTGAGTATTTTTATGTGGAATTATTATGCTTATGGTTTGACTGATTGTGACTGTGCAAAGGTTTGGTGGCAAAGGAAGATGGAGTTGGCTTTTGCAGATGATGAGGAAGTTGTGGAGAGGTCCTAAGAAGTCCCTATTACCCTTCTGGAGACTTCCATTGCAATCAAACTTCGAAAAATCACTCGCATGAAATTCTACACGAGGTTGCAGGGGATCTACAAGAGGTTCTACAGGAGGATCTACAGGAGGGGGCCGAAAGTGGTTTTTGGAGGTTTGAAGGTGGAAAAATGATGGGAAAAGGGAAATGAAGGTTGGATGAAGGTGTTGAAGGGTCTAGGACTCTATCAATTAAGATCAGGAACGAAGGAGATAATTGGATTTGTTCAAAGGGCAAAAAAGCAACTTTGTGAAAAAAATCCAGAAATTAGGGCAGATTGGCGAAATGAGGCAAATGAGTGGGGAAATATTGAGAGATGAACTGGTACAAGCTATGCTAAGCTGGAATGTTCTACAAGTAAGCTGCACACCTACTTCTCAAAACTGACCCAAGAAAGAACCGAAAAAATAGAGTTTTCTCTATTTTGACCTAAAATCTGACCTAGAACCAACAAACTGCTGAATAGAACTTTATGAACAGAAAACTATATGAGAAAGCCATGGTAAATGAACAAGAAAGGATACAAGCATGTGAATCCTAACGAATATCAACTTCTCCAACTCGAAATATCACACTAGCAATTGCATTAGATGAACAAAGACTGTGTTTTTGGTGGCAGCAGTAGTGCCTTGACTCAAATCATGGTCCCAAGGAGGGAGAAAGGAGATCAGGACCTGATGGTCACCTTTTTGGATCCTTCTCTATTACTACAACAAACTACTTAAGCAACTAGAAGCAAGAACAACTATTCTAACCATCAAAAGCAACCTAATTTACCAAAGCAAGATTTAACCTAAACAAGAGAAATTATCTTATGAATGCAAGCAAAAGAATATAAATACACAAAGGAAGTGTTGGGAAGCTTGGGTTGGGTCTTAACCCAAGAGGTTAAACCTTCTAGGAAATATCAGTGCTGGTTCAAAACTGGATACATCTTCATTGATAAAAAAATAGCAGTTACATCACAAAACTGTCTTCACAAAGAGCTCGAAAATGAGTTGAGTACGAGGCTGCACAAAAGCGCGAAAATAGACTATGAAATGGCTAACCTACAGAGGCTTGAAGCCTTCTTATTTATACAAGTGGGGACTCACAACAGTCCTCCTAAACTTAAGTAACTCGACTGCCTAAAACTGAAGATAACAACAACCCTACTAGACTTGCTCGACTGCCCCTTGGAATCATCATTGTGGGCCTTTGTACTCCGATCTGCTGATGGAGAACTCGAGGAAGGGGACATTAATGAAGGAGACACCCCTCCTATAAGTCCTTAGCCCTGTTTCATTGAGTTTGGCTGCCATTCTGCTCATAAATACCTGGTCCTTGTCCAAAATTGTCCAAAAAATCTGCAATAAACACTCATTAGACTATGTGGCAAAGTGACTATCACGATTCACTCTATTGACATAAATATATTCAAAAACATGCACACAACTATTGATAATGGTGGATTAAATTAAAATAATAGGTAGAATGAGCCCATATAGTTACCCATTTCTAGGGCTCATCATCATCCCCTTGTTGAATGGGTTGCTCATCCTATGAGCAACTAATCTAGTTCTTCATCTTTAATAGCTTTAACAGCTTCCCTGACATCCCAAGCCTCTGATGTGATGTCTTCCTCTTTGTCATGGAAACCTATTTTTCTATCCACTTACTCCCATTTTTTATGTTCTTCCTCCTCCTTAACCCCTTCCAACAATCCAAACAATAGTGGAGGACTGAACTTAAGACCAATCCAGTTGGCTTTCAAGTTTTGCATTGATTGTTTACATAGGGGCACTCTCATCATAGCCTCCCTCATTCTAGTTGGGGAGTGATACTTCCTGATCTTTAGGCTATGTGACAATGTATTCGATCTTCTCATGCAAGCATGCAAGCAATCATCACCAAATAATCTCTCCATATCTTCAAAATGAGTGATATCTTGTGCTTGCCTCTCAACATAATCAAGGAGAACTTAAGGATTGGTTTCTCGGTGTTGATGGGCATGAATGAGAGCTAATGGTTCTGCTGGTTCTACCCTTATCATGAGGGGTTCACTTAGCTCCTTTGTCATGATGTTCTGAATTTCTACTGCTCTCTTTTCTTCATGGCTCAACCAAGAAGCCATAGCCATGAGCTGTAGGTCTCCTAGTGCAGCATTTGGATCCCATAAGTTCATGTTTGGTAGTGCCATATTATGGAGGTAAAATTTTTCTAATTTGGCTTTATCCTCAGCTGAACTATTATCACATAAATGCATAAACTGACCATAATTTTGAAATGGGATTGTGCCCCTCTGGGCCAACATTTTAATATGGAATTGGAGCCACTAGTCTTTGAGATACAGTGCATAGGATCTAGCTGGTTGTCTACACTGCAAGGCCTCCATTGCCCAATTGGCCATGCAGGCTATATGGGCTTCCTTTTCTTGCAACTGTTGTTTTGAAATCAGTACTTCAGTTGTTTCCTGAGATTCTTTTTCTTGTTTTTTTTTCATCAACATTTCAACATTAGTTTGTGGCTTTTCCTCTTTCTGTTGTTTCTTTACTACTTCATTATCTGCTAGGGGACCTTCTTGTTATTGTTTTCCTTCCAAAATTGGCAATTGTCTCCCCCTTGAGGTTCCTATTCCTATAACTACTTTTTCAGTAGTTCATTTTCTTCCTATAGTTGGGATCTTATAATGCTCTCTATGTGCCTTAGCATGCCCAACTCCCTTCTCAACTCTCTCAAATTGTCTTCCATGTGCCCTATATCTTCAACTCCTTTAGATTTATCAATCTACATCCAGGTGTGGGTTCTAACCCTTTCTTTTTCTAATTCAAAGAAAAGAGGCACAACAAAATTTTGTGGGTTGATCTTCCCACCTTCTAGAAGATTGTAATAGGAGCCTAAATTAGGCTGAGGGCTTGGCTCAGGTATTTCCTTTTCCTTTCCTTCCTCTTGTGACTGTTCTTCTGCCTACTTTTCCAATTTTTCAGTTTCTTTGAGCTTGGCCAATGTCTCCTGTAGAGAGGTTTGAGCCTCTTGTAGGACTGGTTTGGAGTCCATCAATTTTATTATTTCCTTCCATGTGGATATTTTGGGACTCCCAATCTCGTAGGTGATAGAGATTTTGGAGGGAGATTCCTCCTTCTCAGTAGGTGCATCCTCAATGATAATGGGTTCTTTTGATGGTGGTTGGGGCTTGCCCACCTTAATCCTGGTTCTCCTCTGGGCTTTGAAATACATAAATGTATGTCTTTTTCTTTTTCCCTTTTGCTTAGCTAGACTTCTCAATGAAACAAGCAAAGCTGCTGCTTCCCTTAGCAGTGTCTCGGGGGATGTTTCTTCCTGTTGTTCTTCTCCTTCATCTCCTGCAATTTTTCCTGTGTCTGTTGTTTTTGCTTTTGTCTCTACTACCTCTGGTGGTGTTTTCTCCTTTTCTTGTTGAGTCCATGCCTTTCTTGTGGCAGTCTTTTTTTGAGCTTTCTTACGCTTCTTCTTCTTATCCTTTGTTTTCTTCCTCTTCTGTAGTTTTGATCTTGTTTTCTTTTCTGCCTTAGGTTCAACAGTGTTTTTGTCAAGTTTCTCCTCTTCTTTCTATTTCTCCTTCTGTTTGAATATTTTGTGCCCCCTCATGAATTTCCTTCTCAAGTTCCTCTTTCTGCTTCTCCTCTTCACTACGAGATGGGCTAATGTCCTCAGTCAAAGTTTTGATGTCATCTTCTCTAGACATATTCCTGAAAATTTCCCAAGCTATGGGGATGGTCTATGTGTGTAGGGCATCTTCCACTAATAATTTAATGAGGCCATGGTGGGCCAGCTGGTCTAGAACCCCTGCATTCAACTTGGTTCCACATTCTATCAACAACTAGAGGAGGAAATATGGTAGACTGAGTTTCCTAGCTACAGGTAGGTCCATCCCATATCTTAATTCATGCAATAACCTGAAGTGATAACCATAAATTGTACTAAATCTTCCATCACAAGTGATGTATTTCATGATCTAGTAGCTGACTTCACTCCATGGAGGAGGTAAGCTTGTCCTTCTTACCCCATTCTTATCCTCTACAAGATATTCATTAGGTTGAAAGAATTTCTTTTTAACAACCTGCCCCAATGTTTCTTCCTCTTTTCTCCAAGGGAGCCCAAGTGGAAGACCTGTGATTCTGCTGATAAAATCTGGTGTAAACTCTAGGGTCAGACCCCTGAAACTGACTGTAGCATGTGTTTTCGAATGGGGTCTTAAGGACATAAAAAATTCTTCAGTCACCTCCTCATCATGTCCATGAATTCTCTCAAAGAAAGACATCCAGTTTGCCCTGGTGAAGAGGGCCACCACTTCGGGGTGCTCATGCAATTTGTTGGAGTTCAAAGGCTCCTTTCTCATAAAACCTCCAGGCATGGTGTTTAGTGGTTTCTCAAAATGCTCAGGTGAGGAAGAAGGCAATAACTTCCAAAACTAAAAACAGAGGGAGAATTGAGTTTTGTTTTTTCTGAAATTGTAGAAGGAATTTCTTGTGTTTTTTGCTTTTCTTCAACCTATTTTCAATCTAAATTTGCTTCATGGTTTTTGGAAAAAAAATCAATACTTTGACAGAGAAGAGAATATATAGCACAATTCTTTTTCAGAGAGTAGAAAGACTTGCAAATTTGTTTTTTTTCCAGGTATGATTTGCTATGGTTGCAGCTCCTTTTTTCTTAAGGAGAATACGGGAAAGGAAAGGAAAAATAGATTTTTGAATGCAGAGAAGAAAATGGAGAGACTCTGTAGAACGAAGAAAAATCACAGGTATACTTTTGAGCTTCTCTTTCCTTTTTTTTTCAACCCAATACTCTACTTTTAATCCACCACCTTATATAAATATATCGTATGTAGAGCGGTTTCCCAATCCTACCTCTTTTCAAGCTCGAATTTGACAAAATCCCGAATTTTTCTTCTGTAGAGTTGCTCTCTAGCCTTCTTGTAGAAAGCCTCTTGTAGATGGTGTTCCTACTCCTGTAGAATGCATTAGTGATCTTATAGAGCCTGATAGGTGGGAGGGTTTTGAAAAACTGGCAGAAAATGATTGATTTTCTGTTCTGAAGGTGGTATATGAGTACTACAGTTGAGAACTTCATAAATGAAAATGAAACAAAAGGTGGTGGAGGCTTAGACCACACTATACTTAAACTGATGGCATAATCCACGGTGAGGAGGTGAGGTGGCTGGATGGGTATGTTATGCCCATCCGGACCGTTGGTCCTATGCCAGTGTCATTATGGTTCTTCATGTCACCTGACCGCCATCAGCTCCCTTATTCTCGTTATACATCGCCCCACTACCGGTTCTGAATTTTTTCTTCCTGAGTTGATGGGCCACACATGCTGACTACGTATATAATCTATGGTTTGAATTGGACGAGGCTCATTTGAACTCCACGAGGGTGTGTGAACTAAACTAGGGTAGCCAATTAGCTGGCCACCGATTCCATTTAGTCGTGACCATTCCAATAGTTTATGATGTTCCTAAATAGTATTCATGTAATCGAGGAATAGGTTTAGCCACATACCTGCTAATCAGTGTTGTGTTCTGCATGCTTTGGACTTTGGCACTTTATTTCCTCATTGTTGTTGCTGTTGGTGCTCTGCATGCTCACTGCTGATGATAGTTTGATTAGGCTCTGCTCCTTATATGTTGCATGCATCCTCGTTTCTAACCCTGTCTCTAGAGTTTGTTTTTCAAAGGGATCAACTACTACAGTAATCTTGCAGGATTTCCTATAGCTGCTTCTCCTTCTGAAATTTCAAGTTGATGCTTGGTCAGGGCTAAAAAGACTGCTAAAGAAGGTCTTGAATGAAAATAATAACAGCTAGAAGCCATCATGTAAGAATAAGTAAAGAACGTTGCTGCTTTATTGATCATCATTTTTTGTGGTTACAGAATGAAAGAAATAAAATTTTTGTATTTGTCTGTGCAGGGAAAGAAAAAGTGAATGTAAATGTGGGTGTGCAGGGATGAAATGGAGAGTTGGGTGGATGGATGGTGGGAGGGAGGTTCACAGGCCTTCTAGACAAATTTCCAGCCCTTGAGTCCTTCTTTGAACTTGATTTTGACTTTTCTATAGTTTCTAAAGGAGCCTCCTGTATAATACATAGAGTTTCCTGTAGGATGCAAAATTTTTAGAACAAATGAGACCAAGGCTTGGGAAAGGATATCGGTGATGGAGGGATGGACTATGAAGGGTGTATGCAGCTTGGCCATGTCTTTTTCTCTTGTGTGACCCTCCTACAACCTGTAATTCATTCAAAAGAAGTTGGTTTTGTTTTTGTTTTTTTGTTTGTTTGTTTTTTTTTGTTTTTAGACAGCTGGGGCTCCTTTGGGAGGTTTTCACCCTCACTACCTGCCCTAGGCGCCTCCAAGAGGTTTTCATCGGGGGAACGTTTATTCCTTTTTCTATTTTTTCTCTGTTTTTTCTCTGTTTTTTTTTGCTCAGGGTGTGGGTGGAGTGGAGACAGGGGCCTGCTCCACTACCAACATGGTTTTACCGAAATTCGCAATGAACTCTTACTTGGAAAGGGGCTTCCTGTAGATCTTCAATCTATGCCCATTGATGAGTATGGGGATGGATTCTTCATCTATGGTCTAGATAAGGACTGAACCATTGCCATTGCATTTTTTTACTATGTAAGGCCCCAACCATCTCGTCCTCAGTTTGCCCTTGAAAGCTCTATATCTTGAATCATACAACAGCGCCCAATCTCCTTGCTAGAATTGTTTTTCTTTGAGGTGTTTGTCATGCCATATTTTTCTTTGAAGTTGGACTACCTATGAGTGGAGAAGGGTCTGCAATCTCTGTTCATCCAATCCATTTAGCTGAAGAAATCTTTCCTTTTGTGCATGGTTGAGATCTATGTCCAGCTGAGCTACCATCCTTAATGTGTTATATTCAAATTCTATTGACATCAAAGCCTTGTTCCTATAGACCAGCGCATAGGGTGTAAACCTATGGTGGTTTTCCAGGTGGTGTTATAGGCCCAGATGGCCTCAACCAATTGATCTACCTAATCTTTAATGTTGTTGCTCAGTACCTTAGTCAAAATCCCTTCCAAAGCTCTGTTAGTGACTTCCACCTATCCATTTGCTTGCGGATGATACGGGGTGGAAGTTTTGTGCTTAATCTTGTCGTGTGCGAGTAGATATTCAACCAAATTGGAGGTAAACTAACTTCCTTGATCTATGACTAATTATATTGGATAGCCAAACTTGTAGAAGATATTTTCCCTCAAAAACTCAACTACTTTTTCTTCTATTGCTGCCTTGATCGCCTTTGTTTCTACTCATATTTTTAGGTAATAAGTACACACAATGATGTAAGATTTCTGTTTTGAAGGAGGGTTGATAGGACCAACAAAGTCCATGCCCCAGTTCTCAAATGGCTCGAAAGTCACTTGAGGTTACAGGGGCATCTCATCCCTTGGAGTAGGTTTCCCCATCCTTAAACATTGGTCAGATTGGCTGATGTATCTCCTGACACCTTGATGAAGAGTGGGCTAATAGTAACTTGTCTGCAGAATTTTGAAGGCAGTCCTCTTTGCTGCAAAGTGGCCACCACAGGGCCCATCATGACAGGTTAGGAGGATGTCAAAAATTTCCTCCTCCCTAACACATCGCCTCAAAATATGATTTGGGCCAAGTTTAAAGAGATTTCCCCCAATCCAAGTGAATGGGGCACTTTTCGTCACGATCTTGCTCTTCTCTTTTGAGGACAGGTGTGGCGGAAACTGTGTCGAAACCAAATAATTTTCCATATCAGCAAACCGTGGAGAAAGTCCTGAAATAGCAAAGAGGCGTTCATCTGGTATTTGATCATCCACCATTCCTTCTTCACCTGCAGGTAGATCTAATCTAGACAGAAAATCAGCAACAACATTTTCCCTACCTAGCTTATCAACAATGGTCAAATCAAATTGCTACAATAAAAGTAACCATCTAATGATATGAGCATTTACATCTGGTTTATTCATCAAATACCTAATTGCAGCATAATCAATGTGTACAAATGTTTGATAGCCAATGATGTAGTGTCTGAACTTTTTTAGTGAATGGACTACAGTTAGGAGCTCCTTTTTGGTTACAGTGTAGTTTAATTCTACCTTGGAGAGGTTTTTACTAATAAATTATATGGCATAAGGCAACTTCTCATCAACTTTCCCCAAGGTTGCTCCTATTTCTTTGTTCGAGGCATCTGTGTGAATGTGGAAAGGTAGGGCCTAGTTTGGACCTCTCAAGATTGGGGCAGTTACCAGCTTACCTTTCAAGGCATCCAAAGCCTCTTGACAAATGTCAGTCCATATTAACTCAACATATTTTCCAAAAATACCAAACAATGGAGAGGCTAGCTTACTAAAATCCTTAATGAATCTTCTATAATACCCTACTAAGCCTAGAAAACTATGAACATCTCTTACATTTTGAGGAGGTGGGACCCTTTGGATGATAGCAATCTTGTTGGGATCCACCTATAATCCTCGCTGAGAAATTGTATGAACTACTAGGGTCCCTTCAATCATCAGGAATTCACATTTTTCAAGACTGAGGGACAAGTTCATTTCAATACACTTGGCTAAAACTTTTCCCAAGTTAGTCAAAGATTCCTGGAAGATAGAACCATAAGGGCTAAAGCCATCCATATAGATTTCCACTGAATCATGAACCAGTTCAACAAATATGCTCAGTACTGCTCTCTAGAAAGTGGCGGGAGCATTGTACAACCCAAAAGGAAGTACTCGGTAGGCAAAGGTACCCCATGGACAAGTGAAAGTGATCTTATCTTGGTCTTCCCAGCTGATTTGGATCTGGTTGTACCCGCTAAACCCATCTAGGAAGGAGAAGAACTTCTTCCCTTCCAGGACATCTAAAACTTGATCTATGAAAGGAAAAGGGAAATGGTCCTTCTTGGTGGCCTTATTTAGTTCCCAATAATCTACACAGATTCTCCACTTCCCGTTTTTCTTTGTCACTAGCACCAAAGGAGAAACCCATTTGTTGTCATAGATGGGGTAGATGAATCCTGCATCCAACAACTTTTGTAGTTCTTCTTTGACAATGTCCTTAAGGGCTGGATTCATCCTCCTTCGAGGCTGCCTGACTGGTTTACAATATTCTTTAATGTAAACGTGATGAGTATATACTGAAGGGTGGACTCCCTTCATCTCCCTATAGCTCCAAGCAAAAGCATCCAAGTGATTTCTCAATAAGCTACACAGTTCAAGGTTTGTTTTGGGCCACAGTCCACATTCTTAACTCGGAGAGAGGTTGGGTCAGCAACACAGAGATCAACTAAAGGATTGGCTTAGGTTTCTTCCACCATCTCTTCTAATGGCAACATAGTGGGGGGTGGATTCTGGATCAAGTTCTCAATAAGATCATCCTTGGTTTGTTGACCATGCATTATAGCCTCTACTGTACAAAATGGTGTGAAATAGACTTCATCCTCATCTTCCTCCTCCAACCAGAGAGGTAAATTATGTTCTAGCAGAGGTTGGGTAGGAGGATAGAGCACTGGCTGTTTGGACATATGCCCATTTTTTATTGTCATGTTCCCAGCTCGACAGCTGATGTAGGAATCTGCAGTAGAAAAACAAGGTCTTCCCAGGATGAGAGGATACCCAGTGAGCTTTTCCTTTGGTTGGAGAACTAGGAAATCAGCAAGGTACTCCCAGGAATCAATAGAGACCATTACATCTTCCACAATCCCCTCAGGGGTCACAGTGGAGTGGTCTGCTAACTACAGTACTATTGAGGTATTTCTCAGGGAACCCTGAAGGTTGAGTTTGAGCATAGTATCCCTAGTGATCACATTAATGGAAGCCCCTAGATCAATCAAGGTATGGGGGATTATGGTGCCATTGATGTGGACATCGACTACAGGACTCCCAGGGTCTAGATATTTCAAACAGATCACCTGCCCCAACATCAGGTCGGACAGTTGTCCTATGACATTGATAGTTGTGGCATCTCTCTTGCGCCTGCCTGGGTGCGTGAAGCACTTCTCCTTGATCATCTTGTTGTATATAGGCACATCCTTTATGGCTTCGACAAGCAGTATCTTTACACATAACTATTTCAATTCTCCTAGAAGTTCAGTTTCTTCTGGGGTCAGTTGTGTGGTTCCAGTTAGTCTCTCAGGAAAGGGTGGAATGATTTTTTTTTCACTTTCCTGTTTTTCTTCTTCATCCTCCTTAGGAGGAGGTTGGCTATCTAGGAGAACCTTCCTAGATCGCAGGTAACCTTCCTAGATCGCAGGTTAATCTCCTAAATCTCCATAGCATAGGTCGAGCATGATGTTTCTCCACTATATACCTGCTGGGCCTGTCCGTTGTTGGGGTTTAGGTTCAATTGAGTAGGTATTTGGGGTTGTCTTGGAGGAGTAGGAGGTAATGGTTGTGGTTGAGCGGGTGGTGGAGGCAAAAGAGTGAGAGGAGAGTTATACTAGGGCCTCCACCCCTGATGAGGTGCATTCCACTGAGGCTGTGGCTAAGCATAAGGATGAAACGAATGAGAAACTAGTGGAGCCTGATATTGAGGAGGATATGACCAAGGATGGGGTGTGGACCAGGAAGGATGAGTAGGGGGAACCCAAGAAGGCATGGAAGTGGCTTAATTGGGGTTGTAATAGCTCTGGGATGTCCCTTGCATTCCCTATTGGTAAGGTCTGGGTCCATGTGGCCTCCTTTGGTTCATGAAATAGAGTGGTTAAATGGTTCCTTCAGCCCCCTGATATGCAGCTTTAATTTCGGGCAAAGAAGGGCACTAATTTGTAGGATGGTCTTCTTCACAGACTAAACACACTCTATAGAGTGCAATGGACATTCATTCCTAGGATGATTTCTAGTGCACTTGGGACAAAATATGGCCAAAGCCCTTTCCGCTTCCTCTTGTTTCCTTTTGATATGCAAAGTATCCATTTGCATGGAAAGAGTCTGCCTTACCTCGCTCTTGAAATTTTCCAGCCGATTTTCAAGTTTGTTTCTAAGGGATGAACTGGATGAGGATGTATTGGCTAAAGGTTGACTTCCCCTACCTCTGTTTCTAACTGACCTGGAATGGTTTCTAAACACAATCTTTATGTCATCATAAGGTAGCTGGTAGATGTCTCCCCCAGCCAGCAAATGGAGGGTATCTAGAAGGTCTTCAAGGACCCATCTGAGCAGAACCAACTTCAAAGATTCAGGGTGAAGTGTGCACCTGGCCCTTTTATAATTGAGTTGAAACCTCTCTTCATAGTCTTTCATCACTACCCATGGTCATTCAGAAGTTCTCTTCCTTGGTATCCTTTGACCTACAGTAGTCCTGGTATTTGTTGTTAAAGGCTTGCTGCATCTGAGCCCAAGTTGTGATACTGTTTCCAGGTAACCTCATGAACCAATGCAAGGCTGCATCCTTGAGGGTAGAAGGAAACAGTTTCAACTTCTGCTCATCTTCTGCATAGTCATAGGTTCGATAGAGAACAACAAACCCAAACAATAAAGTACTAGGATCTTCGGTAGTTATTCCATGGAAGTGAGGTAAGGCTGAAGGACTTATGTTTTTCATTTTTGTGTTCCCATTGGTTTCTCGGATAGGAAAGGCACCTTCTATTATTTCCCCATTTCCTCTACCATTTCTGTTTTCAACCATGGTCTCAAGAGGAATGGTTTCTTGCTCTTGTTTTTTTATAGGATCTTCATATATCTCTAGAGGTTCACCTATAGGCTCTTCTAGATCACTGCCATCAAAGAAGAGAGAAGGGTGACTTAGTGATGTGGTGGGGGTGTTGGGTAGGAATTTTCCTGAATTGTCTTTGCTCCTATGAGGCATGAAACGAAATCTCTCTTTTTTTTGGTGATTTTTTGTTTCTTTTTCTGCTTGTACCTGCAAAAACTGAAATGGATTGAACAACAAATTGCAACTAACTAAAATACCCTGCTGAAATGAAAATTACAGAATTGAAATGAAAGTAGGAAATGCCTAATCTACGCTTGCTAAAATGAAATTGCATAATTGAAATGAAAGCAGGAAATGTCTAATCTACGCTTGCAGAATTGAAATGAAAGTAGGAAATGTCTAATCTATGCTTGCAGAATTGAAATTGCAGAATGGAAATGAAACAACTACGCTACTTTTGTTGAAATAAACTACTTAGTAGAATGTTGCAATGGAAAATAGAAGAAAAGCAGTAATCACAAAATACTCTGATGCTTCCTCGGCAATAGTGCAAAAAAGAGTGGTGAGCTCTAGTATTGCAACAATAATGGTGCAACTCCTAGGGCTTCCTTCTTTACTTTTATCAACCCGGTAGTTCGTAACAAACTTGGAAG
>APFE031239300.1:33131-46997 GCA_000404065.3 Pinus taeda
TCAATAATTTGTACCGACTGGACTGGCCTATTATTAGGATCTAGGTTGGGCTGGGCTGGGAGTTATGGTTGTAGATTGGGTTTAGGATTCTATTGCAACGTGTAAGGTGCTGGTAGCGTAGGTTGAGGCAGGGGGATTGAAGGCTGAAAGAATGAAGATGGGTTGGTAGGCATACCTGTTTGTTGGGCCTTCCATTGGCGACGTTGGTTTAACAAGTAGACTGGTTCCACTTCATCCTCTACCTCTTTGAAGACTGCTTTTAATCCTAGGAGTGATGGGAAATTTTCTATTGCACGTTTTTTAGTGCATATGGAATAGGTATGTACCATATTCAGTGGGCATTCTTTATGGCTATGTTTCTTCCTGCATCAAGGGAAAAAAATAACCAAGTTCTGTTCCGCTTAGAATTGCTTCTGTTTTGCTTACATGATGTCTAATTGTGTTATTAAGGTTCCTAGAATATCCATTTTGAAATATTCCAGTAGGTTACCAATTTTAGTACAAGTAATGCTTTCGCCAGAGATTTTGCTGTCCCTGGTGATCATATCACGTTCTGTTGGTTTCAGTCTTGTACTGCCCCTCGAGCACCTGATACACAAATCAATAATGTTAGCATAGTCTTCTTGATAGATATCACCTTTACCCATAATATTTAATGTCTCTATCCACTGGTCTTTCATCCCCTTAATCATCGTGGTTTTTAGCACATTTTCAGGAAGATTTGCGTAGGGAGACCTTTGGAGGTTATATTGGAAATTCTCCACATACGCTTCCAATGTTTCGCTAGGCCTTGCTACCATTTGGAATATCTCATCTTTTAGTCCTCTAGATCTACAATAATCTTGATATCTTTTAAGGAAGGCAATTTTCATTTGATCACAATCATTGATGGTGCCACCACCTAGTCTCATAAACCAACGCAGGGTTGCTCCCTTTAAACTAGAGGGAAACAACTTCAGTTTCAGGGGCTGGTGGTGTAATCATAACTCCGACATAGGATGTCAAACTCAAATAGGAACGCATCCGGATCTTCCGAAGTGAGTCCATGAAAGGTAGGAATATTTTGTAGAGGGATAGCTTTCATGGGGGCATTGACAGTTGTGTCAACAATAGGATACTATAATCTAGAGGTTTAGGGTTTTTGTGGATTATTGGCCATTTGATCAAAGATATGTCAGTACCCTTCCGGGATCTCTGGAGCTAGAGAGTTATCCCTAGTATGTCTATAAGAGGTGGGAATGATCCTAATAACACTCCCTTGATCTGGGACATTGGGTGTCCTCTGCTCACTTACTACCTGAGGGGATCTTGGTTCCTCTATTTCCCCTGTTTCTCCTCCTCCTTCATGGATGTTGCATGAATTCCCTTCTTGTGAGGGAATTGGTCGCGAATTTAAATATCTTGAAAAATATGCTCAGTCCCTTCAGTTTTACTGTGGACCTCAAATCCTGTGGCCCAAAGGGAGACAGTAGGTTGTCTAGAAGCAACAGTTTGGGGACCTACTGATGGCTGAGATTCAACTTTTCTCAAGATATCATCAATAAAAGTTGATCATCCAAGGGTCACCGGTTCCTTATATTTTTTAGGTTTGGGGTGTGGAATTGTATTGATTTCTGGTCTTTTCTTCTTAGTCATTCATGCAAAAGCTCCAACGTTTATTTCTACCTTAAATTCCTAGCAATTCTATTGGAAAGTGGGTAGGGGAGCAAGAATTTTACTTGCTCTGTATGCAGTTTCTTACCTTCTGTTTTTAATACCCAGTTCTCTCTCAGCAAACAAACATCAAACACCTACTTTACTTTTCTGTAATTGTACTAAAAAGCAGGTGGAGGAGCAAGCACTTTACTTGCTCGTTACGTAGGTTCTTACCTTCCATTTTCAATACCCAATTCTTTCCCAACAACAATTATCAGATATACACCACTCTTTGTAAAATGGTGACACTCTCCCCGACAACAGCACCAAAATGTTGGTTGATAAAAGGTGTCTCTGAAAACTCCTAATTACCCCACATTAACCATCAACCCGAGCAAGTACTTTTATTCCAAGAGTGTACACAATATGTGCATGCTATGAATCTAGAGAGTAATGTTTCCTAAAATTAAGTTTAAACCTTTGATACAAGAGTAAACAAATGCATTTATAAAACTCAAATTGCAACTGCTAAAGGAAATATTGCATCTAAACATCAAGACTTAATCCTCTACTAAAATCGTAATCAAATCTCACACAAGCAATTCAATTAACAATAGCATCAGCCGAGAGCATAGTAGCAATAACCAGTCTCTTCTTAGCTAATTCAATCTAAATCAAACTCAATCTCTACGAAGAAATCCAAATGGAAATGATGTCAATCTGAGAGTTCAATAGCGATAACCAAACTCTTACAGTTGATTAAATCAATACAATTAACTGTCTTAACGACTAAATAATGTAATCTACAATGAGCATAAATCGAATCAAATGACAATGCTGCAAAACATGTAAAGAATATATACTACTTTAATACAGGAAAGAGGTAAATAGCGAATAAGATAAACTCACAGAAAATGGGAAAACTATCAAACCAATCAAACTTGCGAGAATCATAAATATATAACACAAGGGAGCAGTTTAATCCACCAGAGGCTGGGCCCTTAGCCACCAGTGAACACTGCTAGTGCTAAGCTACGTAAGATAATACGAATGAACAATGACGTCAATTATATATTAATCATTGAACTTAAGTAGCATTACAATATGGTTGTGTTCTCCGACAGCATGAGTTTGTAAATTAAAATTACAATTTGAAAATAATAGTGACCAATCCCATTTACTCCTACAATCTTTTGCTTTTATAGTCAGAAAGAGGTAAAAGATAAATGTAATCCCTTAGGATCTCCCAATCCTGAGGGATTCGCAACTGAATTCTATCTTCAGACACCCTTCATATTTGGTGTTGATCCTCCTGATTTGTCCTCTGATCTGACCGCAAACTGACGCGTCCCATTCATCCTTTGCTGGTTTATGATGTTCCGTCCCTAGGGAACAACAATTTTTCCTTTCGCGTTTCTCTGCATAAAAAGGAGTAAAAGTTAGTTACGATGGCTAAACCTTGATCGAAGTAGTTCATCCATTTATTATCATAATCCATCAATATATTAGCGTATCAAGATATGAAAGAGATAAGAAAAGAGTAAAAAGGTGACAGAATTGAGAGTAAATACATACCCATTTTGTAACTCAACACTCCCATTCCTACAAAAGTTCGATGGGTTTGACTCAGTTGTGGCAATAGAATTTTCCTAGACCTTCGATGGGAGCCGAGCCAAGGTTGGATCATTAGAATTTGCAGTAAAAAAAGAATCCATATCTCAGGATAGAGGGTTGCCAGTAGTAGGGGATAAATGGTTCAATAAGGAAAAGTTAGAAAATAAATTGTGTCACTGGTTCGTGGTCAACTCAAAGCAGAAGGTGGACTAGAACAACGACCTCCTATGGAACGCTATGATTGAGAAGTGGAAGGATCTCCTATATGTGTTGCAGAAGTTCCTTATTTGTGAGGGCTGCTACTTACTAAATTTCCTCTACCACATATGCCTACTCTTGCACCTTGAGATGAGTAAGCTCATCAATTTCCCATGTTATTTGCTCAGAAGTTTAGAAAATATGGTGAAAGGGGTTTAGAAAGGAAAATCCAATAAGGCCACATACAAATTATAACACCACCAACTGATCACAATCTTAGTTAAGAAAGAAATGGAAGCTAAAAGTGTGACTTGGGAGGAATTCTTGAAGGAGTTTTAGGGGCGGAGCATAGAGAAGTGTAGAAAAGTCAACTCAAAAAAAGAGTGCAAAAAAACTGAAGTCAACTCAGAAGAGGAGTGAATGCAAGAATGAGAAATTAGAAATGATGACCCCGTGTCCTACTAAAACTAGTCAGTCAGCCAAGCAAAGAACTACCTCCTAAAGGGTGGGTCACATTTAGTCAACCTCTCAGATACTATTGGATGACTCGCCACTTGCTTCGCTAGGTAAAAATAATCTTTCAGTTCTTGCTGATGCAGAATCATACAGTGGCCGATGGTGGCTATGTGGAGAAGGAAGATGACACACCCTTGTCAGTCCTCTTTGGAAGAATGAAGAAAAGAAAGGTGATGTTGAGTACAAGTAAGGACCCGACAAAGGGTCAGGTGGATGATAGGGCATAGGGTGCTAAAACCCTCAATTATTTTGAAGAGGAGGGTAATGAAACCCCTAGTGAGATAGATGAGCAAGGTATTGAGACCCTTAATAACTTTGAGGAGCAGGGTACTGAAACCCCTAATAAGTAAAAAATGCAGGGCACTGATACCCTTAGAAACATTTAGATTCCGAGTGTTGAAACCCTTGATGATATTACAATGCAGGAATTGAAAGGTGGCCAAGATAACTTTGACCTTGATGATGATGGCACATGTCTGGAATCGACTACCAAAAAGTCTGTGCCTAAGGGAATGAGAGTGGATAACTACATCTTCTACCTGAACAGTTGGATAAAAGAACTCAATCAACATGTTTATGGCTTGGAGGTGTTAAACGAAGCCATGAAAGAGCATAATACAGAGCAAAAATGAGCAAACCTAGAGTTGGCAAGGGAGGTGAAGGAACAAAAATGACAAGTTAAGATATGGAAGTATCAGGCTTCGAAGTGTTGTGAATTTCTTAAGAAGGTGACCAAGAAACTTATAAAGGTTTAAATTAGGAAGGCAAAGATAATGAAAGTAGGGATATACAAGTTCAGAATTAAGGGGAGGCCTTTCTGTTTTGGTTTTTTTGCAGTAGGTAAAGGTTGTGTGAGGACCCACAATAACTTAAGGAGGCGAGGATGTTGGTAGGCTAAAGTGCTTCATTTTTTAACCCTTTTTCCATTCAAAACCATACCCTTATACCTCTATTTTAACCTTGCAAACCCCTCTATTCCTACACTAGTCCAAGAATTGTGTCCCTTCCTGCACTAGCTTTATGTTTCATGTTTAAGGGTTACGAATGTGCTTAATTAATCATTTTCGTAGATTTTATACCTTTAAAGCTTTGCAAGTTGTAATTCTCTTCCTAGAAGTATTTGATTCACAATGAATTAATCATCTTGTTAGCATGGTTGAATGCATGTAGGATTCCTTCACTGTTGGCGAATCTTCAACTACCGTGACAACTCACCATTCCATGCGGACACCATGTTCTATAACAATAATCTTGAGTTGGGCTCGAAGCATAGAGGAAAGTTAGGAATATGGTGGAGATTAGGTTACCAATTGAATACCTATAATAGAGTTTTGTTATAGCTGAAAAGCTTAGCACAAGTTGCTATTATTATTATTTTATAGCTGAAAGGCTTAGATTAGAATGCTTGATGTAATTTGGTTACGACCACAGACATGAATGAATGTATAAAATGTAGGACTCTGATAGAAATTGGTAACGAGCGATAGCTATAGCAAGGATAATGTGATTATGTTCTTTTATAATTTTGCTAGTATCACCCTCATTTTGGGCTAGATTTGAATTCATGATGTATATTTTTTTATCATTAATAGAAAGGAACTATGCCATGATTTCTGAATCGTGGATTGTAATTCTGTGTTGATGCATTGATTAAATTGTTGAATATTTACATTTCGTAAACAGGGAAACGAGCTAGTTGGCTAGAGCGCATCCAACCTAGCTCATTATCCCTCATGTTTTTTTATTTATTTATTAAGGTGTGTTAATTTATTTTAATGAAAAATATGAAGTAAATAAATGTTTTTTTTATTATTTTACATAGTTTGAATTTGATTTCATTACAGTGTGACAAATTCGTGGTGTGTGTGCTCAATTGAAGTTTAGTCTTACGATTTCCTTATTTGAAGTTTAATCTTGTTTTATGCCTGGATCGTGCAAACATGCATTCCTGCACTAGTGTATTGAAAATCTCACATATTGATTCTTCTAGTTCATTATAGTAATAGTCTTTTATTTTTATTTGATAAGTCTTAATGTGATTCTAAAGAGAGTGATTTTTATTCTGAAGTTATTTTGATATTTTGAATTAAACATACTTGTGATAATCAGAAACCGAAGGTTGTTTCAACACACTGGTCTGTGCCTGCATTTTATGTTGTTTAGGAAAGATCAGACTTATGTGTAATGATTCTTAAAGGAAATATTAATGAGTTAAGAAGGTTATGAATGCAGATCATTTCGTGTGGATAACTATTACATGACTGAAGCCTGCTGTCACAATTAAATGATCTTTTAGATTACATGCAAAAGTTCCTTAATTAAAGAGGAGTGTGCTTTGACTTTGGAAATTAATTCTTGTTTTAGACATTAAGATTGGTTGAAGCATATTTCAGTTTGAGGAATTTATTTTGAAGTTTTGTTCACCTTTGCAAGCGCTTTTCCCTAGTTAACACATTCTTTATTTTCTCGAAAGAAGGATTGGAAAACTTGGTGCAGAATCCTCTTTCCATGTATAAGAATCGATCTCTTGATACAGGAACAGAGTGCTCTAGCCTTGAGGCTTAGAGCTCCTGCATGAAGACATAAATATTTAGTACATGTGTAAAATATGCTCCCAACACCTAATCTTTGTTCTGGTACTAGTGCAAGCACATTGCAAAAGTACATGAATAATAATTTAGTACAGGGAGGAAGATCTATAAAGAGTCAGATATCTTCAAGGGTTCGATTATTAACCTGGCACACAACTATAATGAAGATAAACATAGATTTACATTTTCAATAATCAAATATTGTTTACAAGAGGTTTTAAAAATTCCTTTAATTTATTTTCCTACAAAAGTACTTTCCATATTCTAGCACTAGAATATCTTTGGTGTAAATTGCTGGGTGATATTTTCTTTTATTGATTCTGCAAGATTGCAATTAAGGAAGTAGGAATAGAGTTTGGAAAAGTTCATATAATTTTTGGGATTTCTTGTGCTTCATCTCTAAGTTTACGAAACCCTCGGGTTGACAATTAAGTGTTGAAGGAGTCCGTTTGACCACAATTCCTGCACCCAACAGACTTAAAATAATAAATTTATCTCCCCTCATCAAGACAAAGGCATATTGTTGATCTCCCTTCACCATTTCCGTGTCACATGTGTCTTACCACCATTGTGCCACTAAGGCATTTTTTGTAGAGACTATTAGGCCTTCACCTTGAGTTTCCACTTGGGAATATTACTCCTCCCCACCAGATCCGAGTTCATATCTTCCCGGGTCCCCATACCGACTCTTCTACTAGTTCACCCAATTCCTCATCTGAGTCCGAGCCTCCTTCACTGCATATCATCACCATGTCTAGACCCACAGATGGTGCATGCACCCAACTTGATGTTGGCTCCAGTTCGATCCCGGTGGTCACATCAAGCAGAACAGTCTCAGGAACTGTTTCGGCAACACCCATGCTCTGCTTTTATGGTTGGATTAAGTCTACCACATTTTAACCAGTTGATAAACAACCCCATACACCATGATGCTCGTTGGCCTTCTATGCCAACTAAGCTTCCCTCAAACATCCTCAAGTTTGAGTGTATTGCTGGAGATGATCCTACCAACCATGTTCAATCCTTCCACATGTGGTTGTCATCCAACTCCATAACCGATGACTCCATTCGTCATCGGATATTCAAATGCATGCTCACTAGAGACATTGAAAAATGTTATGTCGACCAACCCTCCACATCTCATTCCTTTCTCATGACGCTTGCTAAATCATTCCTTTCATATTTCCAATTACCTCTCCGGTATGACACTGGTATAGAGCTATTGACCTCATTTCGTCAATCCTCCGCCACTCACCTTTCCGACCATGTTCAAGAGTGGCATCAAAGGAGGATCACATGTCATTCCATACCTTTCAAAGACCATGTCTATTTAGATTGGTTTCTTAGGAGCCTTCTAGCACCCATTGGAAAAGATGTCGTGCCCCATTTTCCTCAGACCGAGGAAGAAGCTCTCCAAACCGCTCTTAGATATGACCTGATTTATGAACAATCTGGTTATGTCTATATTTTCATTCCAGACTTCCCTCATCTTGTAAGTCCCAATGCACTGAGGGCATCTCACACCACCGATGATATCATTGGAACCCTTTCACACCCTTCACCATATACTCAATAGAGATGACTATCCACAGGGGGGCACTAGTTCCTCTAACACTTATGCCCCTCCTGATAGCAAGATGTTTTCAGGGACCCAACATTTCTACCAAACCGTTGCTCCTCCTTGTGCACAACCTAGCACTCCAACCCCTCAAGCTTTAGCATTGCAACCTCCCATGCATCCTCAGCCCCAACAACCATCGCCCCCTCAGGGTCATGTGTTTGCACAATAGAGTGCTACCAATCCCAAAAATTCGAAGAAAAAGAATAAGGGGAAAGGTAACAAGGGTAACTAGGATAATCAAGGTAATCAACATAGTGAAGCCCAGGGGAACTGGCCTAACACCAACAAACAGCAACAGGGTAGCCAACCGAAGCAGAACAAGGTTATTCGTATGAACAAGCCTTGTGCATGTTGTGTTGTACATGGCCATTATACGCATGAGTTTCCTCTCTTACTGCAGATGTGCCAAATGTGGGAAGCTCAAGCAGCTTCTTGAAGTCAACAATTGCCTCAAAATCTTGTGCCATCTTAATTGGTAGTGGTTAGAAATCCTTTCCCTTAGCAAGGATTTGTTGCTGCTCAACCTCGGCCAGGTCAAGTAGCCCATCCTCCCCAACCTTCTAGTCCCGGTGACTACTAGATCCTTATGATGAATTCTGATGAGGTTAACCACTTTGATGTCAACCTACAAACCCGGTCGCATCAATATGACAAGCCATCGACTTCATCTACCACTGAGCTAAAAACCAAAGTATCTTCTGAGCTTCTTACGACACCAAATGGTCTGTTACATATCCCTCAACCTAAATTTGAGGCCATTCCCAAGATCCCAAAGGGACCATTACATCGTAATGTGACTTCTAACCGAGTTTCCCATACATACAATATAGTAAATGACTTGGCACAATCACTTGCTGCCATGTCGACACTGGAAGTCCTCCAGTTGTGCCCTTCTCAAAAGAAATCTTTGCTAACTGCCTTGGGTGCGGTAGATCCTTCTGACAATTGTCTAATTATCTTCTTGGTTGATACATCAGAACATCCCTCGTTGCCTTCATCTGTTTCTTTCCAGATACCATTCCAAGTCCATAATTCCATCATCTCTTAATGCATTATTGACGAAGATGCATCCAACTGTGTGATGTCTATTGTTGTTTGGAAAAAAATTAAGTTACCTGAGTTGTCCCCCTCCACCATCACTTTGCGTGCTTGGGAAGGACACTCCTCTTATCCCCTTGGCATGTACAGCAACTATCTGGTGACCCTTATTGGCAAGAATGTCCATGTCGACATTGAAGTCATTGATGCCCCTTTGGATTACAACATTCTCTTAGGTTGTAGTTACACATATGCCATGTTAGCCATCGTGTCTGTGGTGTTCTGCAAGATGTACTTTCCCCATGAAGGGAAGATCGTCAGCATCGATTAGTTGAATTTTTATGAGCTAACATTTGTGACCTCCCTCGAGTCCATTATCTCACCAGTTTATGATACAAAGTCTTCAACTCCTCTCACCAGTGTTTCACTCGAAATCTATAAAGATTCCTCATTATTGGGTGCTTTCCCTAGTCCTCCCCCTCCCATCTCAGAGCCTAACTCTATGAGTGTTTGCATGTTACAAGCGTCACAAGCTGCCCTTAAGCAGTCTGGTACACCTGATCAACAACCAGCTCCTTAGCACCTTGCTGTTGCCATTCCAGCTGAGCCCTCTAGATCGACCCCCCCAAGACATACCCTGTTTGTGGGTGCCCCTCCTATGTTTCCACTAGGAACTATTCCTCTAGGTCTTAACCATCCAGGAGCTATTCCATTGAGACATTACCCTGCAGGCCAGCTACCTTTCTTATTTCCCCCTTCGGGAGTATTTTGTGTCCCTGTCATGGCTTCGTTGCTCCTTCCTAACATGATTCTAGGGATCCCAATATGGTACATCAATCCCTCTGCAAGCATTCTTCCTGGTTAGCTAAGACCTTATCATGCTTTGAGCCTGGTTTAGCCAGCCCCTACGGCCCCTGCCACTGCTTCAGTTCCATTAAAACCTCATTAGGACCCAACTCTTGTTGCGAAAGCATCCGGATAGGGGGGTAAAGCTAAGAGGAAAGAACCTAAGGACAAGGCTTCCTAAACTACTCTAGCCCCTAAGGCCCCAAAGCTGGCACCTCTGTGCGCTTTGTGTAAAGTTGTTGGCCGTGCCACCAATAATTTTGCTAAACTTCCTCAACTTAAACCTTTGGCTCATGAAGCGTTCCCTAAGTCAAATATCCCGGAAGTCCATGTTAACTTGTCGGTTCGACCTAAGAAACTTAGAAAATTATGCACAAATCACCCTTGTGCCCTGTGTGATCATCATGGTCACTCTTCCCATTATTGCCCTTGTCTCGATGAATTTCATGATTGCCTTGGGGCAATTCATGAATATGAGGCCACTTGTAGTGGATCATTTACTCATGTACCCGTGGATTCTGGTACCACTAGTAAACCAGAACAGGGGGACTCTGGTCCCACCATTGTGATCCCTCCCCCTGATGTTGAGATGACGGACACCATAGGCCATATCCTTTACTTATCGTCATCCTTGAGTTCCTCGCAGATAAACCTTTCTGAGGTTTCTGTGTGCAGTTCTATCAAACCACTTTCGGAAAAATCCCAAGTCTCAACATCCGTAGATCCTCCATCTACCAGCTCATCATCTACCATTCCAAATGATGCGTATGTGAACCTTATTCCTTAGGTTGATGCATTAGGTAATGGTGCTGCATCATGTAGTGATTCTTCCTCCCGTCTGCCCATCTCCCATACTAATGAGGACATCATGGAAGCTATGTCTACCCCTGATTAACCTTGCACTTAAGCAAGGGGGCATTTTTTCGGAGGATTTTGAAGGCCATTTCATTCCTAATTTTCCTAATGCACTCTACCTCAAGAATTTTTTCTCATAACACATCCCTTTTATTTGTGTGTCTTTATGTCTTCCATGAAGTTAGGTAGATTGCATCACCTTCTTGTTGTCCTTTTCACCTTTCAGTTAGATCCATCATCCACACCATATATCGGTCATTCCGATGGTGCGAGTTACTTCTCTTGGAATCTAGCCTCAATAGCCTCGGCCATTTTTACCCCCTTGCATATGTTAGTCCTTTCAAATGACGTGTGCATTGGATTTTCCACCAATAATCAGGACAAATATGATGTAGTGATAGGTTTGTTAGTCGATTCCCTCGCTTATCACATCCTTCATCTTCATGTTTGTTTAGATTCCTTCTACTTGTCATGCAACTGAATGGTGTGTATCATGTGCATAACCAAGTCTTATTTAGAAAATATCTATGAGTTAAGTTGTTGGTACATGAATTTGAAACCATTACGTCCAGTCATGTTCCTAGAGCCCAAAATAAATATGTAGATGCCATTGTGAATAACATTCTGGATTGGCATTTACTACACGTATACCACAAAGGACAACCATAAACAAAACACATGGCAAACCATCATCGTCATATAAAAATGCATAATCATGTTATGTATCATATAAGTATTTGGAGTCTACCACTCAAAATACATTCGGAAGGCCCTTAGCATACTGGGGGGCACATAGGCCCCTACATCTCCTTTCGAGGATCGTGTGCCAAGTTGGGACGATATGCTTGAATCCCTTTATCGAGCACTCGACACACAATGGTGCTCCACAAAATCTTGCTGCTAGGAGGCATCATTCCCACCTTTGCATACTGGATCAGTCCCCTCCACCACATATGCTTGCGGGAAGTATCCCATGCTTGGGGGCATTATGGTTTTCCCCTAGCCATCTTCTCAATTAAGTCTCAACCTAGATCCCACCGAATTTAGGTATGGTTGATTACCCTCCCATTCCTTGGATAGTTTGTCCCACCAGCCTCTTCGGCAAGCCATATGCACATCACATATTGTAGACGTTTGATACCATATATTCAAATATTCTACTTTATGTCCACATATTCCCCATTTTTTACTTCATGGGTGGGGATGATTCTAGACCTCTTTTAGCAGTTCATTCTCATTTTCCTCTTCCCTTAATTCTTCATTAGGAACGATCGTTCCAAGAAGCATTAAGGCCATATTTAGACAAGGAAGGCTACTTGCCTGAAAGTCGAAGATCCTAATTCTGATGGTTAGTTTTTCTGCTACAATCTCTACAATATTTAGGGCCTTTTCCTCCTCTCCAAATTCACCACAGCTCACTTAGCAAATGAATCCAAATTGGAGGGAAAACGTCCTTTCATAGAAAAATCCCCAATTTTTCTTTTGCCCATTGTGACTAGATTGTAGCTCAATTTGATGAAATGTCAACACTATGGGAAAGCTATCATCAAGTTCTATAATGGATCTTTCTTAGTTTTTGATGATTTGACACTTCACCAGGAAGCTATTTTTCCAAGAAAGGTCACTTCGTCGCCTCTCAAAATCGAATTTACTCATATAGAGACACTTGTACTTTGAGGTCCACCTTCTATCAATACTTTTTGTACCATGTGTCAACTTTTGTCATGAGTAACCATCAGTTACTCATGTTTTGATGGTCCCCACAGGGCCTAGTCTATGTGGCAGCATCATCGAGTCACCCTTGTTCAAAGCATCCACAATGAGTCTCCCTTGCATTCTTGGAGTTTATTTCCTGTCTCATTATATCATGTCATAATATTCCAATCATATTTGCATACCGTTCATCCTGTGTTGCCCATTTTGGCCTCTAGTCATACTATCCCCATCCCCTCCAATGTTGAGTCCATTGCTACAAGGTTAACCATGCACTTTATGCTTTGACAAGGGTAGTCACATGTTTGTCCCTCAATCCCACTTTTCTCCATTATCCCTGGTGTCAGTCCATCAGTCACATTACTATTTTACCTTGTGCCTTAGTTGAGGATCCTTATTGCATCATCTATTGCGGGTCCTATTCTATCGGCATCATCTCATTTATTCTAGAAGAGAGACCTAGAGGGTAGTGTACCTTGGTTCCATATTCCATTCTTGTTCAAAACCTTGGATCGAGCAGAGGAACTCATTATTTCTGTTTGACTTGGTCATTTCATGTATGTGATTCATACACATGATTGTCCATTGATGCGATAGATTGTACCAGTGATTCCCAGGTGTCTGTGAGATGTTTCAGACCTCATGAGGGGGTGGCCCTTTAGGTAGCCCCCCACATGCTCGGATGCATTCCTATCATGCTACAGCCTTAGATGAAGTTCTGCAGAGTTGATGGGTTTGGTTCCTACCGACCGTAATGTTCATAGCATGCACATCTCCTTTAGATGATCCATTTCATTTTGTAGAGCCCTTCCTTGATCAACAAGACTTCTTTGGTTGTTTTACCCTCCCTCCCACCCATTTCTTGAGGGAAGGACCTTTGAATATCATGTACTTAGATATTATTCTATTTAGTCCTGACTCATATTTTTCTAGGTGCATTATGTATATGGGACACATTGTATTATTTTTTGGCTCTGTATGCCAACATGTCATCTACCATTCATCATGTACTTCATTGCTCAGTTTTATATTTCTGGGTGAACCAATTTCGATGTACTAAGTTATCTCAATGGGTATGGGTATGCCTCCCCCACCTCATTAAGGTCTGGTACCAGGTCTGGTACCACAACATAAAAGGAGACTTGCATTAGTCTCACCTCCTCTGTCCCTATCCTCTTTCAATTCAAATTTATTGGTCCCTCTCTCTCTCTCTCTCTCTCTCTCTCTCTCTCTCTCTCT
>APFE031239300.1:59372-84914 GCA_000404065.3 Pinus taeda
TGGTCCGTGGTATTTAGTCCTTGGTATTTGAACCTATGGTTTTGGGCCATGGTATCTCGTCATAAGTGTTGATCCAAAGTATTGGGTCCATGGTATTGAATTGTTATGGGTTTTAGTCCATGGTATTATGAAAGGCCTAAGGCTATAAAAGAGGAAGGAGATCATTTGGCAAGGCATCTTCTGAATCATTAAATATCTGATAAAGTGCTAGATTTGGAATTTTGTGATTGGGTTATGGTGCAGATCTGGATCTGAATGAAGAAGGAACCTGAGTGCAAGGAGAAGGATAAGTTCTATTGATGGGTCAAAATCTTAAGGCTAGAATAGTGGTATCTCTATATGATTTTAATCTGTGATATGTGGCACATGCTTGATCTATAAATCTGATAATCTAGGTTAACTAATTTCTGAATAGTGAAGTAGCGTACATCTCTTGATTTATGTTCTAGCTGCTTCTGTTTATCGCTACAATGTTCTGGGTTCAGAAGTGGGGTGTGATTACTGTTATTATGATTTGGGTACAGTCGTCAGAGAAGTGTTTATTTTGATTCAGTTTGATTGGTGAAAAGGTGATTGGTTGATGCAAAAATTCTTGATGTTTGATTGATGTTATTTATGGATCTAGTCTGAAAATTTATGAAACGTGGTCCCTAGAAGGAAGAGAAGGTTGTAGTCTTCTGTAGGTAGCAGCCTCCGTACTAGTATCTCAAATAGTACAAGAACTAAGGGGGTTGTAGCTCCCTTCCAAGAGAAGCTGGAAAACGAGAGAGGGTTGTAGCTCTCTGCAGGTAGCAGCTTGCGTACTAGTAAAGTACTGCACCAGTACAGAATCATTGTAAAAGGAAGTTTCTAATTGAAAATATAGAGACATATTGCAGCAGGTGG
The DNA here is from genome assembly GCA_000404065.3 of Pinus taeda. Classification (NCBI taxonomy): domain Eukaryota; kingdom Viridiplantae; phylum Streptophyta; class Pinopsida; order Pinales; family Pinaceae; genus Pinus; species Pinus taeda. Next base: position 60,258 of record APFE031239300.1, read on the forward strand.
TTTTCACCCACATTGGGTTTCCACCTTACATCTTGTGTTCTTGTGTGTGATTGTCTTCTGCTCTATTTTTCTCTTCCTGGTTACTATTTATATGATCCTGATGCCCATATTAATGTTCAACATCTGTAGAATATTTTAAATTATAAGTTTGTATGATATACGCGGGTTTCCTTATCTGTAGTTGCATATATACACGATTTTCTCTAACTGAAGTAGCGTATATTTTTTGGGTTTGAAAAAGAAAATAATTGACCAGATAATACTAATTCACCCCCCCTCTCAGTATTATTTCCAACACTATATCCAAATTCTTATTTTTGATCATCTCCTCTGCAGCATTGATGTTTGCAGGATCATAACCCAGTTTGATTACCAAATCTTCCAAGGTTTTAATCTTGGTGTCTTTGGAAAGAGAAGAAACTTTCTCCATCTTTAGATGTGACTGGACATTTGATAGTGTAACCTATAATTTGGACAAAGTCGAGTCAGTGTTAGTGACAGTAGAGAAAATCATTTCCCTAGTTTTCTTTTGCATCTCCACTTGTTCAATGGGATGTATATCCTTGACATCAAACTCAAAAGATGTCTTTTTGTAGTCAATGTTCCCTTGGGCTGAGGAACTTGTGCTTGATGGAATTCCATCTGAATTTTCCCCTTCTATGAGTCAAAGGCTGACAACAACCTACTTTGGGCACCAGAAATCTGCTTCCACAACTGGTTGTAAGTGTTAATCTTCAAGGCTTCATTTCTAACTTTTATTTCCTTGAAGATATCTGTTATTCATTTCTCTGCCTCGCCTAAAGTAGATGTACCTGTCTTCATTATTTGTTGCTACTCTTGTGAAGTTGAAGAGGCAGTAAGCGACTATGTAGATGGATCACCCACTAATGAAGAAAGAAGTGGCTCATTGGTGGTGATGGTAGTTTGCGGCTCTGAATCTTTGGCAAGGTTTAGTCTAGAACTAAGCTTAGCCTTCTTAGTATACATAATTTTAAACCCCTCACTAAAATATTCCTCTCTACCCCTCCTAGTTGTCTTCTCCTGCATAGTAGAAGTCTGCATTGTTGAATAGGAGACCTGTTGTTCTTCTGCCTCCTACAAGGTGTTCTCGACCCACTGTAGCTTATTCTTGTACTTTTCTATTTCTGGCCTGGGTGTGTGAAAGTAAGGAGTAGACTTTTTTTCTATCCTTAGTTTAGAAATGATCCCTAATGGATCATAAGACCAGGTAAAAATGAGATTGAACCATATTTCCTTCAAAAGCTTATCTGCCTCTTCCCCTGCTGCCCTGTTGTTGTAGATGAAAGGGCCAACTTGTGTTTTTATCTTAAACTAGGAATTTTTCTTAGTAGAAACGAAGTGGATTTCATCCATGTTGATCATCTGCCGGATGTAATCCAAGGCAAAAATCCTCATTGGGAGGAATTTTGGCAGTTTGTAAGGTGCGAGCTCACATCCAAAAATCATTATTTCTGTATAATTTTCATACAGGTACTAGTCCCCTGTCTAAACTTGTTCTGATGGCTGCAACACCCTTTTGATCTCTTCATTGATTCTTGGTTCAATTTTGCTACTTAGGAGGCCTATGGATGGGTGAACAAACATTTCAGTAAATTGTTTGTAAGTGTACTATTTCTGCTCTTTCATAACTAGAATAGTCCAGAAAATGACTGACTGCTGGTTTCCCTTCTCATCTAGATTTTGCAATGACTAGTTCATGTTGTCCCCCTGAAAGTATAGGAACATGCAGACTAAGAGAGAGGCATATTTGAATACCTCCTCTGTTAGAAACTTAACTAGTTGTTGATGAATAGAATCTGTAGGAAAATGGCTGAAATTGAATGCAATTGAGGGCTTAACATCAACAGAGAAGATGGATAAAAATCCTATAATGGCCTCATCTACCCATTGATCAACATAGTAGCCAAGGAGGTAGGAAGTGACAATAATAATTTTCTTGGATCTCTCAGGGAATATGGAGGGATAAGGAGGATTTTTATTTGGTAATGCAGTATATTGTGTCAAGAATAATTCAAGAGTTTGGGCTCTCTCATCAAAGTCTAATTTCTTGTATATTTCAACTAGAGCTTCATAATAAAATGGGGTAGCATTATTTACTGTGGGGTCTTGCATCATTTGATCAATGGCCTAAGGGGTTATGGTAAACAAAATTTATCCAGTGGGGATGACTATGGCCATTTGCCTTAGCAAGTACGAGGCATGACATTTCCTAATGAAATCAGGGGTGTTGTGGGTATGAGGAAAGATGTAGTGAGGTAGGCCTGACTCCCACAACTGGATATCATATGATTTATCAATAGATTTATCTTTGATCCAATAGTACATCTCGAAGAGGTTAAGCTCACAGAGTGTCTCATGAATTTTGTAGTCTTTGTCAGCCATAGGGACATGGTGAAGACCTACAAGAGGATAAATTAGAGGATTGACAATATCCTTTGGTCCTTTGTCCTTTGGAGGCATGTTGGTTATGGCTAAGAGTGCAAATTCGATTGGGAGGAGACAATTCATAGACAAACAAAAGGTTCTGGAGATAGGAAGAGAAGGAATAAGCTGGGAATGAGTAGATAGAGAGTGTCACTAGTGATTAATAGTGTCAGGATTTGGCGAGCAACCTATAATCAAATCAATTAACAGTGATCCAACATGAATTCAGTAACCTGTTCATAGAGAGGAGGAGGCTTATATAGGAATTTTGGTTTTTTGTTGGTGGCACGGGTCCACTGAATTAACGGCTAAGCCAACTAAATTCTTAACAGATTAATTCTAGATGGAATGAATATGATTTGATGGGGTTTAATGAACGGATGAGGTGATGGAAGGTGAATGGCGGGATCACAATGGTTAGGTAAGCGGTATCGACAGAAAAGGAATTAGATTTTTGGAGGGAGGGGTGCATGGTTTGTGGTTTCACTCACAGGGGATCTGAAATGTTGTGGATCTACCACGTAGGGGCGAGCGCGGTTTGGTATACCACCCATTTCGAACCCCCCCCCAAGTGGTGAATATTGGATGGCGAGGGGGGCTGTCGGATGTGGGAAGATGGGTGTAGAATCTGTAGATGAATCATGACATGGTAGGGGATTATCCGTGACGTGACATAATTGCTTGGTGGGGCAGGGAATCAATATTTAATGTAATGTCAGGAAATATGAGATATAAGAGGGGTGTTGAACTTAGGGAAATGAAAATGAAGGGAATTATGAGCGATGGGGTAATATGGGATTAAAACTTAGGATAGTATTGATACTTAGGGATAGGGATTTAAAACTTAGTATTAATACCCAAAATTAATATATAAGCCTTTGAGTAACCTTTACTCTTTTTTCTTTTTCCTCCGCACATGAAAACACAGTTGATGTTTGATTGTGACGCATTTAGACTAGCACCCTGTGTTAAAAAAAAAAACATAAAATGAAGCCTTCCTTTTCTTTTGCTTCCCTAGCAATTTATTTTCCATTGCCTTCTTTATTTAGGGCAGCTAGCACCTAACATTTTAGTGATATGGATGCCTATAAAACATCAATTTTTCCTAACAATTTAACTTTTCTTTCTTTTGCATCCATATCCTAACTTAACATTATAAAATTATTTTGACTAATATTCTAACTTACCAAAACTAAATAATGTTACAACATCAACTCCAGCTGGGGACTGCTACCCCTTGTTGGATGTAGAGAACAAGAAGATCCAAGTGCCTTCTCCTCAAGCTATGGAGTCTTTGATAAAACATATACTCACTTGAAATTTTCAAAAATAAAGTGGCGACTCTCCGAATATCTACAGATGACGGATGAATGAAAAATCAATACTAAATATAATGTTTTAAGTATCTCCCATTGACTGGTAATGAGGAATACTCTCCTTCCAGATGTTGCAGGATGAATGTATTGTTCCCTTTGACTTCTGCAATGTTGAATGGACCAAACTATAGGTTTTCAAATTTTGCATGCTTTCCTTTATCTTCTCTCCTTATATCTCATCTGAGCACTAGGTCGCCCTTCTTGAAATTTATTTCTCTAGCCTTTCTATCAAATAGTTCTTTCATCTTGTTCTGGTATTTCCTTAGCTTGTACTGAATTTCATCCCTGTCTTCATTCAACTCAATAATTTGAATAATCCTTCTTGAGAAATCATATTTTTCTTCATAGGATTCCTGGAGGAACCTCATAACAGGTAAAGCTAAATGAGTAGGAAAAACTACTTCCTTACCATAAAATAATTGGAAAGGAGACTTGCTTGTTGATCTCTTAGGAGAAACTCTATTTTCCAAAATGGAATGAATAAGATGGTTGTCCCAACTCTTTTTATGGTCTTCGAGAGTCTTCTTAATGACCTTAAATAAGCTCTTGTTGGAAGACTCTGCTAGCTCATACCCTGTGGATAGTATGGTGTAGAATGGTGTAAAAGGATTGAATACTTTTAACAAAATTCAATCATTTTAACACTAATGAAAGTTGTTGCATTAACTATAACAATCTATTGAGGACATCCAAATCTTGATAGGACTTTTTCTTCGAGAAATTTAATTACAACAGTATCAGTTGCATTTTCAACTGGTATGGTTTCTACCCACTTGGTGAAATAGTCTATAGCAGTTAAAATCCATTTGTGTTGATTACTGGAATGTGGATGAATATCCCTTATAAATTCCAACCCACATTGTAGAAAAGGAGCATGGAAAGATATTGGGACCAAAGGAAGAGCTGACAGTTTTTTTTTCCTACAAATAATTGGCAAGTTTTGCAACTTCTTACTCTTGCTCCAACCTCTTTAAAAAGTGTGAGCCAATAAAAACTTTCTTTTAAAATTTTGTAGGTTCTTTCTCTCCAGGCATAGTGTCCACTGTTAGGTCAGTCTTGTTAGCTTGTCACCTAGATCAAAAATTTATTTTACCATGATCTTTTTAGGCTTTCACCATCAATTTTTTTTGTTACTAGGTTTACACAACAAATTTGGTCATTGTATGGTCATTCCAAGATAGAGTCATTGTCCAAAATTTCACTTATGCTGGTTGCTTATCATATACCATGAAAATGGGTCAAGTCATCATCGTCATTCCATTAGGTCTTATGTCATCCACTAGGTCCCAAGGGTCCCCAAGGTCCACCATTTCCATTAAAAAAATCAGAAATAAGTCAAACATGACAAAGCAAAAAGTTCAAGAATTGAAACATGATTTATTCACATTTTCATGACATCGTAAGTTTCAGGAGAAGGAAGCACCAGAACTCAGGAGATGCGAAAAACACATTTGCAATGGTAAAGGTAAAATCTGCCTTCAAAAAGTGAAATCAGCTTACAAAGGAGGATAAGTTTCTTTTTTCTTTTTGAAAAAGTGAAGAAATTACCCTTATATAAACTCAAAAAGACTCAAAAAATTTTCATTCATTTCTCTTTCACTCTTCATCACCGAGCTCACTTGCCTAAAAGAGAAAAAAATTCCTTTCCCTAGGACACATTGGCCAAAAATTGAAGGTGTTGCACATAGATACACTGCATTGCGCTTTGGAGGAAGGCACAGTGCGTAGGAGAACTACACTGCGTGCGGGATAGAGTGCCCAAAACTCACCCAAATTTTCCCAAAATTTGAAATTTTTGCTTTCAAACTCAGTCAAATTGCTTTCTAAGGCTTAGGAACAAGTAAGTACATCATTTCCCTCTATTTTTGCTTTCCCATTTGAATTCCATGTTGATAAATTCTCAAGCTAGGGTTTGTAGCAAAAATTCCATGGGAAACGCTAGGGTAGAAATGACCATCACAATTTTTCATCTCCTAAACATGTAAATTGACATTCTACACCTACAAACATGTATGATGAGTCATTTTTATTAGTCCATCCACCTCCAAACCAAGTTTAAACACTAAAAAAAACAAAACCCTAGCTCATTCCTAGAGTTATTTTGGGAAAATCACATCATAAACTTTCTTAGTCTCACTTACATGCAACCACATTTGTTCACTATTTTCCTCACTCATTTCCATCAGTTTTTCAAAACCATCTCATCTTTCATAAAACCCTTCCCATCATTTTGTCAAAATCTCTCACATATCACTTCATTTTCATACTCACCTCACATCTATTTTCACTTCCTGCTGCTAGGACTTTGTGTCATCATGGAGATTGATTCTTCACCAGAAATAAAGAGACAACACAAAGGAGGGAGGATTCTCAAATATGAACCATTAGATTGCAACCAAATAAACTCCTATCCATTCATCAAGTAGTGCTTTGAGGATGTTCATTGTTTGGAGTTTTGTAAAAGAGTAAGTGAAGCAGGGTTTTATGAGCAGCTGACAGATTGGGTAGCTACACGTTTGAAAGGGGCGACTGATGTCATTGATGGTATTGAGTTTAGCTTCTCAATGGCCTCCATCTCACTAGAAACTGGTTTACTAGAAAATGGTGAATATTAGTTCAAGGGAATGAGTCTAGATCTTGAAAACTATAAGCCCTTCTTAAAGACTCCATACAAAGATACACATACTCACCTTATGCCTTTCAGATATTTTCTTGAGAAGTGTGCCCCTTTAATGAAGACCATCATGAGGTTCTTTACCTATGAAGGTAGATTCTCAAGGTTGTATGCGTATCATATTCACCTCTTGATGCACTTCACATCTCAAAATCCACTCAACATGTGTAATTACTTGTTCAGGACTATCTCAAAAATGTCTAAGAAGATACAGTTGAAGGAAAAAGAGCACTCTCCAATCTTGTTCTATCACAATCTCATAAAAACCATTGTCCTTCATCAGTGTACAAAGAGGGGTATGGCTTTGGAAGCCTTTTTAGAAACTGCTCTAAAATGGCATGAGGAAAATGCAACATCTCAGTTCCCAAGTGCACCAAAACAACGAACAGAGATGGGGTCATCTAGAGAACCAGTAGAGAAGATTTAGCTACCTCGGCCAGAGGTCACCAAAGTGTATAAGAAAGGGTAGAGGCTTGTTTTTTCTTCTCACAAAGAGAAAGGGGCCAAGCCTCCTTCATCGACAAAGCAGGCATCGACATCAAAGGATAAGAAGATAGTTGAGCATGAATTAGAGATTATTGATTTAGAAGAGGAAGATGAGACTTCAATTATGAAGCAGACTATTAGGGACAAGGATTACCAAATCAAGGAGTTGGAAATAAATATGGAAAGAGCAAAGTTCATTATATCATTCCTTGAACAAGAAAACAGTCAACTCAAAGCAAAAGAGCTAATCCTAGAAAAGGAGAAAGCTAATCTAATGCAGCAAGTCGGAAAATGTAAGGAGATAATGACATCAAGTGAGCTTGAAGCATCATAGATGAAAGGGAAAAGGAAAATACCAAGAACCAGAGGTCTCAAGGAATCTTTGCAAGAGGAACAAAAACAAATATTACTCAATGAAGACCTTGACCTAGAAGAAATAATTGCCCTAGAGGTACATCAAGATAAAGAATATTGGCTCAACAGGGTAAATGAACACTTGGAGAAGCTCCTAGAGAAGGAATACAGAGATAATCAAATGCTCAGACACATGGCGCATCACTATCAAGCTCAAAACATGATCACCAATGTCAAAGTGTAACAACTCAAAAACAAGCTCAAGGAGACCAAAAAAGATCAAAAGGATGAGGGAAACTTGGAGATGCTTGTTGAAGCACCCATGAAGCTTTAACAAACCCAATTTTACACATTCCCTCCAACTTTGAGCCAAGTCTGAGCATTTTGAGTCTTTTTTGGCAAATTTTGGTCTAAATTCAGAAATTTGGCCTTTCCAGAAGTGCAACACTTGGCGATGTGATTTTTCCTCAAGCATCCATTTGAGGAAAGGTTTACATTTTTGGAAAGGTCTTGGCATCCTCTAAAAACCTATTTGCCCAGATTTTGTAGAGGTGGCTTATTTTGTGATAAAAAGGCAAAATAGTGGAAAAAAACTAGCATTTTGGACCATTTTTTGATAGGCGCTTCTCTTCTGGAGCGACCTTGGGAGAATGGATTTTTGAAGGTCTTCTCATGCTCCAAATTCAGAAATTCAAACTGTTCGGGAAACTAGACTTGAAGGGCTAGTTAAATATTCTCTCAGATGTTCATTTTGACCCCTAGAAGGCACCTACAAATCAGGTCAAAGACGGCACTATGCTTCTACACTTTCTGTGTTTTTAATTGTAAAATTTTACTGTAAAATTTCTAGTTTCTAGTCTGAATTGGTCAAAGTCAAGATTCTCTTTGTAATGGCACAATTTATGAGGCTAGGTGATTTAGGCATGAATAAATGTATATCATAGGTTGTTTTTGATGTTTATGAGGCCTCATAAAAGAAGAAAACTCCTAATCGAATTCTTCATGAGGTGTTTGAGTTGCACCTTCTCACACTCACCTGTTGGTTGAGAGAATATTGGAGTTAGTTCCTCCACCATTGGATTCGAATCCTGAAGGTGGGAAAGAGGTATATGAAATTGTATAATTACTATTTCACCTTAGGAGAAGAGGGTTGAACTTTTTGTGAAGGAGGTTTGCATTGTAATCATCTTTCAACTAACACAGACACAGGTTGCAGCTATTTTCAAGGAACTCTAGCTCAGTGAGTTCATGGTGTTTGTACTTCATTCTTTTTGTTTTATCGTGGTATAAACATCTTTATCTACATTATATCTCTTCTATCTATGAATTCCATGGGATAAAATACTTAAAATTCTTGTTTTTCAAGCTCTGTTATCTAGTTTTCATAGTTATGTGTTTTGTCTTCCTAAGCTAATGAAATCGTGTTTATTTATGCTCATTAGTTTCTTCCATTTTATATCCTCTATGCTACACTGAAAAATACTCAAATTACACCATGGATTTTGACATCTATCTCCTTCTTATATTTTCTCTTGTATTCCCACAGCCTAGACCTACTTGTGGCTCCAAACCCTAAGTTCAACAAAGCGTTTCATAAACAAATACACATATCTAGCCTAAACTTCATTTGTTTTAAAGTCATATCACTGATAAGAGACATAGAGAGATCCCTCTCATGCTTAGTAGGGATAGATACTGAGTTGAAGTGGTTTGAGGTTACCCTTATCGATTTCCTTCTCAGCCTAAAAGATTATAAGGACTATCATCCACGACAAAACCTGACATGGAACTGATCTATAATTCCCTCTATTTCATTTTCTGTTAAGCACAGAAGAAGGATATTAAGAGGGTATTTCTAGTATAGATTAGCATTGATAACATAATATTTCACTGCTTTAAGCTTCAGTGCTTTGCATTGTTTCAAATTAAGATTAACCGGACATTGAAGGTCTCTAAGAATCTGCACAATATCAGAATACCAATCAAAAAGTAGATATTTATGATCCATGTGAACAAGAATGGCTTGATCTGAAGAAAGAGGTTCTTGTGGATTCTCCCCTTCTCTAAGAGGAAGAGGTTCTTGTGGATTCTCCCCTAATGACATTTCAAAAACCATATTAATCCCCAATACTCTGCAGTTGGATTCAACTAACAATTTGGCCAGGACTTGGCCTTTTACTAGCTTTGTGGTTTTAATTTCAAGGTCAAATTCAAGGATTTTAGCAATCCATCTCCCTCTTCTTCCATCAGTATCACGCTGAGTCAAAATAGTTTTGACAACATGGGTAGGGACATAAGCTGTAATGTGCGAATGTTGGATATAGGTTCTAAAGGCTTTAAGGGCTTGAATTAAGGCATGAGCTTGTTTTTTAACGATATCATACCTAATTTCAACATCCCTCATAACTTTGGAAAAGAAGGCTATATGTTGGTCATCACCGTTTGTATTTTTCTATAAAGGTACAACAACTAAGGTTGTCTCGAATGAAAATGAAAATATGCTAAAAGGTGAAGAATAGTCAGGGCTAGCTAATGTAGGGGCCTCATATATGGCCTTTTTGATATGATCAAAAGCATACCTAGTAGGGACTGTCGATTTCACTTCATTATTTTTCCTAAGCATATCTGTTATATCTTTAACTATCTCGGCATAATTTGGGATGAACCTTCTGAGAAAATTGATTTTGCCAAGGAAGGTTTGTATCTCTTTCTTATTCCTTAGCAAAGATAGGGTCTCAATAGCTGAAAGTCACTTTGGGTCAATTATAACTCCCTCCTTGGAGATTATATGCCCTAGTAATTTCCCTTCCTTCACAACAAACAAAGATTTCTTCAGATTGATGGATATGCCAAATTTCCTGCACCTGTTAAAAACCTTGCTCAAGTGTTTTAAATAACTTTCAATAGAGAAAATAGTTAAATCATCCAAATAAATGATAGTAAATTCAGACGTTTTACCTACAATTGCAAGGTCGATGGCTCTCTAGAAAGTTTCTCCAGCATTGGTTAACCCGAATGGCATTCTCGCATACATAAATGTACCCCAAGGAGTGGAAAAGGCCATTTTATCTTGGTCAACTTCACTTACCATGATCTAGTTATAACCAGAAAATCCATCTAGCATAAAAATCCTATTAGCCCCTAAAACTTTATGGAGTAGATGGTCCATTTTAGGCAATGAATATTTATCCTTTAAGGATGACTTTTTCAAATTTCGGAAATCTACACATAGCCTAATCTCACGATTTTTCTTTTCGACAGGAACTAGGTTGGCTACCCAATTAGAATACCTTAAGGGCACAATGATATGAGAATCAAGAAGCTTTTTAACTTCTTTCTCAATGGTTGGCAGTAATATGGGATTGATTCCTCTTAGCTTTTGTTGAAAAGGGTTTACTTCTGGTTTCAAAGGAATCTTATAACAATCAAAGATGTGTCATAAGTTTTCAATTCATTATAAGACTAGGGAAAAACATCTTTGTAGTTTTTAAGAAGATTCAAGTATTTGGTTTTTACATCCGAATGTAAGGTTGATGACAATTTGATATTTCTCACATCATCCACAGTCCCAATATTACATTATTCAATTTTCTTCTTTAGGCAAGTGAAACGAGATATTTTTAGAGACATTATTATTATGAAATACTTTTTCCAATGTGACTAATCCTTTAGGAATAAAATTATTAAATAATTGGATAATATCATGATCAAGAATTTTAGGACTAAATGAAGTTTTTAGATTTTGTTGAATTAATTCTAGAATATCATTTTGATCTCCTTCAATTTGCATGTTTGAGAATTCATCAATATTGAAGGAAAGATTTCAATTGTTTATCATCTTCGAAAATCTACCAATGTTTAAGGTTTTTAGGAATTGATGGCCAATACTTGACTTGGATTTGGTATTCTAATGATACTGGCTCAAGGATTTTGAAAGAGCTTGGTGAGATAGCTAGTGAATTGGCATGCATGTTTTCATCTCTAGGAATAGAAGTAATGTTAGAACGTTGGAAGAAATTTTCAGTTGTGTCACAAGCTTCATTTCTATATGACCTAAGCCTTGGGTGTTTAGTCTGACATAGATTTCTAACCTGGTTCACTATAAGCTCAGAATCAGAAAACATGCTCACGTTTTGAACCTTTAAACTTCTACCTAACTCAAGACCAAGAAGAAAAGCCTCATACTTCGCCTTATTATTGGTAAGCTCAAATTCAATTTTACATGACTGAGTAATGTTTTCTTTATTTGGTGATATAAGAAGAATTCCTACTCCTGCTCCTTCTTTTGAGCAAGATCCATCAAAATAAAGTTTCCATATATCTGATTCTATAACTTTAGGTTGGGAAAAATATTTTCAATGGCAATTTGAGTGTTTGATTCATTTTGTGAAGACAAGTGAAAGCAACCAAAATCCTAATCTACCACATAGATAGGGTGGTTTTTTTTTTGATCAGACCTACAAACAGTATGAAGAAATCTGACTTTCCTATAACCTTAAATGCTCACCTCCATAGATTGGGATAGTAGCAAAATACATGTCCATATGAAGTGATCCTCCAAGTTTAGCACATCATGATCTAGATAGAAGCATGCCAAACTTGGCAGGAATATCAGTGACAACTATGTCTAAAACTATACTTTTGACAGGTATTTGAGCTAAGGTGACAACTAGGTCTTTATCAATCCTAGGCATGGTACTTTCTTTGAGTCAAAGGTGTAAAGGTCATGATAGGAACATGTGACTTGTAACTGAAGCTGATCTATAACTACTTTTAGCATAAGGTTATGAGAGGCTTCATAATATAGCATGCGGTTGTACAAAAGAAAATCATGAACTTTTATTGTTACATAAAATAGTGGAACAGTTTCATCGATCATATTAGAACTAGGGCCAAATGCAACCGAGGGTTTTTGATCCTACACACTAATAACATCTCCCTTATCATCTACACTAGAAGACTGTATCCATTTTGACACTTGATTTTTGCAACTAGGATTTTTGGAAAGTTCGGCTAAATGTATAGGAATCTTGACCATTTCCAATTCCTTTCAACATTAAAAGTGGTCAAAATTGTCTTGTCAGATGAAAGGATTTCAATGGATGACTCTGTAGTCTGAGGTGTGGGAGTTTGTTTTGGAATGGTTTTGATTGCAGGTTCAATTATGGTGCTGGACTTCGAAGGTCTACCAAGACATTATCTAGGCCTTAGATCATATCTTTTATTCAATTCTGCAATTAAAGAATCAGAGAATGCTAAGTATTTTGAAAGTTGAGAATCTCCTGGTTCTTGTTCAAAGGACTGAGGGGGGGATGAAGGAATTATGGTCATTTGTACTACTGATGAATCAATATTATTGATATATTCAATGATTAAAGGGCCTGTATCCTATGACTATTGATCATCAATCATCAAAGGTGGTTAAATGTTTTGGTTAGAGGCTCGTCCCTGAAGGATTTTTGTTTGAGGAGTTATTCTAAATTGAGTTTGAGCTTGAGGTCTGACAAAAGTTTGCTAAACAGTTCTAGGCTATGTTTCAATTTTAGAAATCATCTTAGTGTTATCACTCAAGTTGTTCCCAAAAGTTGTAGGAAAGGGAATATGGCCAAGGTAACCATAGACTAATCTTTTAGACACAGATTCTAGCCAACCCGCATCCAGAGAGGGCTCTCTCTTTATAATTTAACTTTGTTTTAGGCTAGTTATGAAGTTCAGGGGTTTGCCTGATTTTTGGATGGTGATATTCAATAGAAAGTCTAAGAAGTTCAGTCCATTGGGCTAATGGAGTCTATGAGGATGAACTCCTGGATATGGTTTCTTAAACAGAGGATGGCACCACAGAGCAAGGTAGTCGAATATGAAACAATTTAAAAGGTTGGAATCAGATGGAATGGAGTCTAACAGGTGAAGGGAAGTTAGGAATCCTTCATCATATAGGTAGAGGGAAAGTGAATGATTATGACCAAGAAGCAATTAAGAATTTCTTAGCATGTAATCAATATGATAGAATCAGGGGAAACATGAGCATTTAAGAATTCACTGTTTATGCTAATTCTGAAGAAAGCATAGAGAATAACAAAGACTGAAAACATAGTGCAGTGAAGCAAATTCTGAGTTAATATTTTTCTTTATTATTCAGATCATGAAACATAGATGACATAATAGACAAGAAAACTATAAAACAAGAGATATAAGGGTACTCATTGATCCATATTTTGATTCAAGAATTCTGTAACAAGTCCTCTGCTATCAATTCCACATCCAGAAAGTCTAGCAACAATGGATTCCAACAGCTTTTGTATTCAGAAAATTTTCAGAGTTACAGCACAGTCTGAGAAATGCATCACCAACCCCGAATACTTCGCTTGGGGAGGTATTTATACAAAAATGTTACAAAATATCTCAAAGAGATAATATCTAGCAATAACTCATTATACCTACTTAATAAAGGAGAAATAAATGATCTTGAAAAGAGGGAGAAATAAATGAAGAAGTAAATGCTGTTATGTTGGCTGCTCAGTTGGTGAGATATGCTGACTGTAGGCTCGATGAGTCGGCTGGTAGCTATTTTCCACTGATATTCCACGCTACTGCCCGACTTTCTCGGGTGTATTTAATTCTGATTTGATACATTGTTGCCTCACATGACTCTCATCCATTCATATTCTCTGCTTTATGGCACATGGTACCAAAAATTTTGATTTACCAAGGATATAAAAGATACCATAAATATGTCTATAGAATTTCCAACATGCTTTGCCACGACTGCTCTTCTGGTAACTTATATCTTTGCAGCTTTCTTAAAGTCTCATCAGCATCTGTGTGCCTAAAGAAATTAGGCTGGACTGTAAGTAGATGTTTCACTTCATGCTCAATATAAAATAGATTTTCCAAGTTGTTGTAGAGGGTTTGGCCAGGTGGAAGGGAATTCTCTCCTGAAGTACTTGATGATGCATTTACTTGATTAGCAGCATGTTTATTCAACATGTGCATGTACCCAACTTGTCTCATCAAGTGTTCATTACTCCCCAACAGACTTGGAAAGCCCTTTTCATGCAAAACTGCAAATCTTTCTATAAAATAATTTATCTCCACTTGCATGTCCTCGCACCTCCTCTCCAAATTTTGCATCAGGGTTCTCATGGTCAAAACTCTTTCGATTGTTAGAATGGTACCTGTCTTGTCTCTGATGTCCAGTGCTGCTAGTTCTTCACTGGTCTTGGTGTTCAAAAAATGTATTAGCCTGTTGGCCTGTTCGGGCATATGTCCCAATAAAGTTCTGTCCTTTTGAATTTCCACTTGGGCTGCTGCTGAGGTACCTGCGGTGATTTCTTTTGTTGATGCCAGAACAGTGGGAGACACTGTTGTTGTAACTGTAGGAGGGGTAGTTGTGATTGTTGGAGCTACTTAAGGTGGCTGGGAGGTGGACTGGATGTACTTCACACTCAATTGAACGTAATTTGCATGCAGCAAGCTTCACAGTAACAATGGTGAAAATGACCCTTTCTCGTGGTTTCTAACAAAATTGGCTTTTGCAGGGCTTTTGGCACTTTTTGGTCAGATGGCGTCATTGTGATGGGACATTTTGTCATGTAGTGGAGGGTACGGAAGGGTGATGTGGAGATGACATGGTGATGACGTCAGCGGGAGGGCGGTAAGTAGTATCGGCCCGTACCACTTATGGGCCAGAGTGGTTTGGGGTGGAGGGGCAGCGAGCATGGTAGGAGGGTGCCGTGTGTCCTTGGTACGGCAGTAATATCATCGGCTCCCCAGGTGATAAACTTCAGTGGATGGAGGCTAGCGATATGTATTAGAGCCATCCAGTGGGAGGGTGTTGATCGAATGGTTGGCGCTCTTCGGAGGCGATGGAGGGTTACGGCGCGGGGCCCATATATCAAATCACATGTTTTAATGGTTTCAGGGTTAATTTCATCGGTCAGGTTGTGGGTTTGGTTATTTAATTAATGAAAGGTCAAATAAATCCCATGATTGCGCATGAAGGGTTATTACAAAGTTTTGGATAAACCTATAATCCCCATTGTTTGGTAACATATGGTTTATAATAAAACTAGGGCAGGATATTTAATATTTGGGGATTATATTATGTATTAACATTAATACGGGGAAGGGTATGATTTATCCAGGAGCCAATATAATAAAGGTTAATGGTTAACATGGATTTTTGAAGAAGAAAGCACTAAGTTTAGAATGTTTAAAACATTAGGCTAAGGGGATGAAAGAGGGTTTTTACAACAAAAAAGTGGCTTCTTTGCCTAAAGTAATAATGTGGTTTTACTTAGGCTTTTTCATGAGATGGACTGATTTTAGGAGTACTAAGCAGATCTCAATATGCCTCACTTGACTTGTAACCAAACAGCTGCCATGGTACTTATGATAATAATAAGATGAACATCTTTGAGAAACAAAATTAACCATAAGCATGCTTCTGCAACACCAAAATTGCCTACCCAGCCTATTGTACCCAACATTTTTTCTTCTTTTTCTATGGGTGCACTTGGACTAGCAGACCCTTTCAATCTTCTTTTCTTTTCATTGCAATCCTATCTAAATCTACACTTATTTCTTCCAAGGGCGCAGATTAAACTATTGAGCTCCTTTGCTTCTCTACCTATATACTTGTCTGCCAAGTTTGAACAGTTTGGAGAGACTTTATTCTCTACCTCTAAACAAGTAAATTCAAACATGAAGTGGCCAAGATTAAACTGTTTGGCCACCCATCTATGGTAGCATGAATCACCAAGTTGCATACCATCAGATTTTGCAAAAATAGAATAGTAGTGGCATCTTGGACTTGCACACTTTCCTGGTCCTTTGTTTGGGGTTCATTTCTTTCATTTTCTTGACCATTTCAGTCTTCTTTCCCTTTGATTTTTCTTTTAGGGCATACCCTCTTTACATTTTTTAACCTTTTTGATTTCTTGTGAATATGGAAAAATTTTGCAACCAGCCAAAAGATATGAAAATATTAGAGCTCTTCAATGTCAATCATGAAAAATGACACCTATTGGTATAGGAACCTAACACTTAGAAAGGTTACTATGCAAAGATGTAGTTTCAGTGAGTTTTTGATCTTCAAGTTTCGATTTGGATGAAGATGAATCATCAATCTTAGCTTTTAGTTTTCTTTCTTCCTTTTATGATTTAGCTTTGAGTTTTCCAAAAGCTGACCTATTTGCTTCTACCTCTATAGCATTTGTCTGCATGTCCTCTAATGTAGTAAAAACTCTTTCCCTTAGCATGACTACAAAATCATCATCAAATGATTTGGAGAATTTGACCTTTGCAGCCGCTACTGGTGGTTTATGTGGAAATTCTCACTATAGATTAACGCGATTATGCAATATAACTAAAGAAAAATACTTAATCTACTTCTACAATAAAACTTGCGGAAGCTTAATCGATTTGAGCAAGATCAAACAGAACACAATAACATATAAGAAGAACCAATACACATGAAACATAGACGAATACTCTAGGGAAAGCCTCAGCTAAAAACCTCGCTATCTATATTATCATATAAGTGGAAATATCTTAGGATTACACAAAGCTTTAGCTCTCATAGCTATCCATCTCTCAGTACAATCCCTCATTGTGCTCATAGACAGACTAGACAACTCATATGCCTTTCCCTCTGCCCTCCAAGCCTCCTATTTCCTTGTGTTGTTTTCCCTGGGTATTTCAGCTGTAACCTTGTGTGACACTGATCTCACACACTGCTCCAACACACTGTAAAACTGCGCAAATCTCAAGGAATGAATTCCTTCTACATGCAAGAGATTTTCTTATAGGAAAATTATTACAACTGATAGTACACTGTCCCTTCCTTTAATCTCAACTAGGTCTTTGCATGAACTGACATGAATGAGTTATTACTAGAGAATATTCAGTTATCTAGAGTACACTAGTTTCATGCATGCATGCATTAACTGATTGGACTCACAATTAGTTCCTCAAACTATTTGGAACTAATTTAACTGGACTTAACTGAGTTAACTAAGCTAACTCATTACAACTCAAATACAACTCATCCTTATTTCCTTAATTAAGGGATAACTTCCACAATGAAAAGGATAACTGTTACATGACTTCACAAAGACTTCTAGCTTGAATTTCTCCAACTAATTAACTCAATTTGAATTAATTAATTATTTTCTCAAGCAGCTGGTGAGACTAAATTCGAATTTTAATTCTCAATTTCAATTCAAGGACAAATTAAAATTGGAATATTCTTGTTGCCACAGCCCAACACTCCCTCTCAACAAGAAAGGGATTATCTGCCACCCCAATCTTGTCTCTATGGAACTCGAATTTACACTTTGAAAATGCTTTAGTCAAAATGTCAACTTCTTTCTCCTCGGTCGAAATATACTACAAAAACATGATCCTCCTCGCCACACAGTCTCTGAGATGATGATACCAAATGTCGATGTGCTTGGACCTATCATGAAATACTGGATTCTCAGAGAGTTTGATTCAACTCTAACTATCACAATGGATCATAGTTGGATCCATCCTCTGATCAAACAAACCAACTAGAATTTTCTACATCCAAATGGCTTCACATGTTTCCTGACTTTTAGCCATGTATTCAGCCTCTGCTGAGCTGAGTGCAACTGACCTTTGTTTCCTGCTGTACCAAGAAATTGCAGCTGACCCAAGGTTGAAAATTCCTCCTAATGTGCTCTTCTGATCTGATGGACTCCCTACCCAATCTGCATCTGTGAAGCCCTGTACTTCACTCCCTTTGTCTGTCTGTACCATAATCCATATTGAGATGTGCCTCTTATGCATCTCAAAACATGCTTAGCTTCCTTCCAAAACATCTTGGTAGGTTGAACCATAGCTTGACTTAGCTAGTTCACTGCCTAGCACAAATCTGGTCATGTGTTCACTAAGTACATGAGTGAACCCAAAAGTTGTCGATACACAATAGCTTCTACTACTTCTCCTGAATAGCATCCTCCTTCCTTTTGTTACCTGCTAGAGGAGTCTGCATGGGCTTGCACTTCTCCATGTGGAATCTCCTAAGTATCTCATTGGCATACTTGCCTTGAGAGACAAACAACTCCCCATCCTTTTGCCACACTTCCATGCCAAGGAAGTAGTGCATGAGACCCATGTCTTTCATCTTGAATTCTCTTGCAAGGTCCTCCTTGCAAGACATGATCAACTAATCATCACCTGTCAATATGACATCATCAAAATAAAGAACAATGGTCAACTACTTACCTTTTACCATGATGTGGTACAGGTTTGCATCTGCTTCACTCTTTGTGAAGCCCAACCTGGTGAAGTAGTTGTAGATCCTCGTGTACCAAGCACGAGGTGCTTGATTCATCCCGTATAAAGCTCTCTTGAGTCAGCACACATGTGACTCATGATCGAAGGTCTCAAAACCTTCCAGCTACTCTATGTACACTTCTTCCTCAATCTTTCCATTGAGGAATGCAGTCTTCACATCCATTTGATGGATCTTCTAACCCATTTGTGCTGATAGTGCCAACATCGATCTGAGAGATGAGTACCTTGCTACAGGAGCAAAAGTCTCAACATAGTCAATCCCCTCGATCTGTGAGAAACCATGGGCAACAAATCTTGCCTTATGTTTCTCCACACTACCATCAACAACTTGCTTTACCTTGTAAAGCCAACGAGAACTCAGAACTGACTTGTTCTCCAGTCTTGGAACCATATCCCAAACATTGTTCCTAACTATGGAGTCATACTCCTCCACCATAGCATCAACCCAAATCGGTTGTTGCACTACTTCCTCAAAGAAATATGGCTCAATGTCAACAAATTCCCTAATGAGGGCCATGTATCCAAGGTACCTCTCAGATGACCTCCTTTGTCTGCACTGAGAAGATGGTTCTCCCACATTCTCTATTGCATCTGAAAATAATCTATCATCTTCTCATGTGCACTTTCGTCCCTCTTTGGAAGACTCTACTTGAGTGGATGTCTCCACTCCTAGAACCTCTGCATGCGGTTGCTCCACATCAGTCTAAGGCTCCTCCTCCTTAGGAACCAAAAGTTCCTCCACAGCCTATAGTTGGAGCTCCCTCTCAAGGGAAACTCGAATGGCCTTTTTCTCATCAAACTTGAGATCTTTGCGAACCATTGTCCTCTGACTGATAGGCAAGTACACCTGATAGTTGTGAGGTGTATCCGTGTACCCCACAAGTATTCCCAATTCAGAAGAAAGCTTCCTCTGGTGTCTTCATCTCAAGAATGTGATGTGGGGTTCTATTATGCAAATAGACCACTGTGTTGCATGCCTCAGCCCATAAATGAAGTGGTAGGCCTTGGTCATGCAACATTGCCTGAGCTTCCCCCACAATCATTCTGTTCTTCCTCTTAGATACCCCATTTTGCTGTGGGTTATGAGGTGCCATCAACTCCCATTTAATTCCTTCCTCTGCACAGAAGTCCTTAAACTCTTGAGAGACATACTCTCCACTATTGTCACTTCTCAAGGCCTTGATCTTCTTCCCTGATTCATTCTCAACCAAAGCTTTGAACTCACAAAATTTTGAGAAGGTTTGATCCTTCTTCTACATGAAATAGATCCAGCATTTACGAGAAAAACCAACAATGAAAATCACATAATACCCTTGTTTCGCGATGGATTCTATCGAGAATGTTCCACACACATCAGTATGAACTCACTCCGAGATTGCTTCAGCTCGACTATCTCGATCATGAAAGGAATACTTAGCGTACTTTCCCAAGGTACAATATTTGCATGTGTCCACTTGCTCAAGTTTACCTTTGGGAAGTCTGGTAGAGATCTACTGCATTGTCTTCAAGGCCCCATGATGCGAGTGGCTCAATTTTCTATGCCATAATTCGCCAATGTCTTGGCTTTGCATGAATTCTACTTTCGAACTCAATGAAGCACGGTCATCTACCTCTAGCTTATAGAGATTCTTCACTTAAACCCCAATCCTCTTGGTCTAACCTGTGGCTATGTGTCTCAGGAACGCCTTTCCTTTACTGAAGACAACATCATAGCCTTTGTCTTCCAACATCGCGACCGATACCAAGTTTTTCATCAGTCTAGGCTTATACTTCACATATGCCAAGGTGAGAGGAGCTCCATTCTCCCTCTCAAAAGTAACCGTGCCCATTCCTGAAACATCGTACTTCCCATCGTCACCCATCTCTATGCGCATCTTGAGGTCTTTCTCCTCCAAGGTACTAAACAAACTTTTATCGCCAGTCATGTGGAATGAGGCTCCATTGTCAAGATACCAAACACAACCCACCATCGATGAAACCATACATGCGATGAGGGTAAAATCCAATTCGAACAGAGAGGCCAGTGCCTCACCTTCTAATCCTTTCGAGGATCCCCTCTTGGATTTCTTCAATGGATAATTATTTACATAATGGCCCATCTCATGACAATTAAAGCATCTCACTTTAGATTTATCAATCTTCTTCCCTCCATGAGAAGAACTTGATTTGGAATGGGAAGCCTTCCATTTCCCTTTCCTTGCCTTACTTGCTAAGGCTATATTTTATTCATCACCATGCTTAGATGAAGAACCATCTCTGGTGCTCCTCCTGATCTCCTCCTGCATCAGATCCAACCACAGTCGTTGCCAATCCGGAAATTTCTCTCTTCCATTCATAGAGTCCTGGTAGCTATGCCAGCTCTTAGGAAGACTGAGGAGAGCAAGACTCACCATATCATCATAGACTGTCCTTATTCCCACACTACCAAGCTCATCTCTATAGGTGGTGAGATTGTTCCGATATGTAGAAATAGTGTCACCCTTTTCACACTTGATTTTTCGAAGCTTATACTTGAGCACCAATTTCCTCTGGTCACTACTGTTCTGATATAGGTCCTTCAATGTCTTCCACATTTAAAATGGAGTCTCCTTCCCATGGAGACTTGAGACAATATGGTCTCGAACTCCCTCCAGAAGAATCCTTCTTTCCTTTGCCACACACTTCTTCCATTTAGCCAATTCTTGTGCATTAGCTACAGCTAGCTTAGGATTTCTTGATCAATGAAATCCTTCAAACCATTGTCTTATAATACCACTTCCATGTGATCCTTCCATCTTATGTAATTTGAGCTGCCATCCAGTGCATACTCGAGTCTCAAGCCATTGAATGCCATTGGTGAATTTTGAGGTGTGATAAGAATTCAATTTTGTACCTGCAATCAAGAACTTCAAACTTCGAATTTCCCTTCTCAGTATACCATTCACAACTCTGATCACCTTTGCTTCGATACCATGAAGAAATTATCGCTGTAGATTATCTTGATTATGCAATATAACTAAAGAAAAATACTTAATCTACTTCTACAATCAAACATGTGGAAGCTTAATCGATTTGAGCAAAATCAAACAAAACACATACAACAGAGAAGAAGAATCAATACACATGAAACATAGAAGAATACTCTGGGGAAATCCTTAGCTAAAAACCCCGCTATCTATATTATCATACAAGTGGAAATTTCTCAAGATTAGACAAAGCTTTAGCTCTCACAGCTATCCAAATCCTAGTACAATCCCTCACTATGCTCATAAACAGACTAGACAACTCATATGCCTTTCCCTCTACCCTCCAAGCCTCCTATTTCCTTGTGATGTTTTCCCTGGGTGTTTCAGCTGTAACCTTGTGTGAAATTAATCTCCCACACTACTCCAACACACTATAAAACTATGCAAATATCAAGGAATGAATTCCTTCTACATGCAAGAGATTTGTAGAAATTCTCACTGTAGATAAACAGATTGTGCAATATACTAAAGCAAAATACAAGATCTACATCTACAACAAACTTTGCGGAAGCTTAATTCAATATGGGAAAGATCCAATAGAACACATATAACTGAGAATGAGAAATCAATCATACATGAACATAGAAGAATAACCCAGGGAAAGCCTCAACCTAAAACCCCAATCTTTGTATTATCATACAAGTGGAAATATGTTCAGATTACAAAAAGAATCATCTCACAAGATATCCTGCTCTCTCTACAATCAAATAATATAGCTCACAAACTGAATAGACACAAGATATGCCTTCCCTCAGCCCTCCAAGCCTCCTATTTCCTTGCGCAATTTTCCTTGGGGTCCAATGATGCCACCTATGTGAATTGGCCTCATCACACGCTCACTAAACTGAAGAAGTAATTGCGCAATCTCCAAGGAATGAATTCCTTCTGCATGCAGGAGATATTCACAAGGGAGTATTCCTACAACTGATAGTACATTGTCCCTCCATCTGATCTCAACTGGGTCTCTGATTGAATTGACATGCATGAGTTATTTATGAGAGAATATTCAGTTATCTCAAGTGCAGTAGTTACATGCATGCATGCATTAACTAACTGAACTCACAATTATTTCAACAAACTATTTGAACTAATCTAATTGGAATTAACTCAGTTAACTGAGCTAACTAATTACAACTCATCCTTATCTCTTTAACTGAGGGATAAATTCCTCAATCAATGGAGAAACTGTTGCATGTCTTCACATAGACTTCATGTTTGATTTTCTACAACCAATTAGCTCAAGATGAATTAATTAATTATTTTACAAACATTTGCTAAGATCAAACTCGAATTTTACTTCTCTATTTTAGTTCAGTGACTAACTAAAATAGGAAGGTATCACACAATTCTATTTATAGCAGTGCTAAATTTAACACTTCTCTTTTTAGCATTTCTTGTTGCTATTTTCAACACTTCCTCTCAATAG
Organism: Pinus taeda; assembly: GCA_000404065.3. Taxonomy (NCBI): domain Eukaryota; kingdom Viridiplantae; phylum Streptophyta; class Pinopsida; order Pinales; family Pinaceae; genus Pinus; species Pinus taeda. The sequence continues at coordinate 83,346 of APFE031239300.1, forward strand.
GAAAGGGATTATCAGTAACCCCAATCCTGTCTCCGTGGAAATCGAACTTGCATTTTGACAATGCCTTTGTCAAATGATCTGCATCCTATTCCTTGGTTGAAACATATAGCAGCAACATGATCCTCTTGACCACACAGTCTCAAAGATAGTGATACCAAATATCATTGTGCTTGGACCTGTCATGAAAAACTCGATTCTCATATAGTTTGATACAACTCTGATTATCGTAGTAGATCACGGTTGGATCCATCCTCTGACCAAACAATCCCACTAGAATCTTCCACATCCAAATGGCCTCACATGCAACCTGACTAGCAGCCATGTATTCAGCCTCTGTTGAGCTAAGTGCAACTAATCTCTATTTCCTATTGTACCAGGAAATTGCCGCTGAACCAAGGTTGAAGATTCCTCCACAAGTTCTCTTCTAGTCTGATGGACTCCCTGCCCAATCCACATCTATGAAGCCCTAAAGCTTCACTTTCTTTTTCCGTCTGTACCATAATTCGAACTGAGATGTGCCTCTGAGGTATCTGAGCACATGATTCGCTGCCTTCCAAAACAGCTTGGTAGGCTGAACCATAGCTTGACTCAGCTGGTTCACCTTAAAGCATAAGTCGAGTCGTGTGTTCACTAGATACATAAGTGAAACCACAAGCTATTAATAAGTAGTAGCAGCTACTACCTCACCTGAAGTAGCATCCTCTTTCCTTTAGTTCCCAGCTAGAGGAGTCTGCATGGGCTTGCACTTCTCCATGTGAAAGTGCTTGAGTATCTCATTGGCATACTTGCCTTGTGACACAAATACTTCACCATCTTTCTTCCACACCTCCATGCCTAGAAAGTAGTGCATAAGACCCATGTCTTTCATTTTGAACTCTCTTTCAAGGTCATCCTTGCAAGACTGGATCAGTTGATCATCACCTGTCAAAATCAGATCATCGACATAAAGAACAATGATCAATGGCTTACCTTCTACCATGATGTGGTAAAGGTTCGCATATGCTTCACTCTTGGTGAAGCCCAACCCATTGAAATAACTGTCGATCCTGGTGTACCAAGCATGGGGTGCTTGCTTCAGCCCATACAAAGCCCTCTTGAGTTGGAACACATGCGACTCACGATTGAAGGTCTCGAAACCCTCTGGATGCTCAATGTACACCTCCTCCTCAATCTTCCCATTGAGGAATGTTGTCTTCATGTCCATCTTATGGATCTTCCAACCCATTTGAGCTGATAGTGCCAACATCGATCTAATAGATGAGTACCTTGCTACAGGAGCAAAGGTCTCATTGTAGTCAATCCCCTCGACCTGTGAGAAACCACGGGCAATAAACCTTTCCTTATGTTTCTCAATACTGCCATCAACTACCTGCTTTACCTTGTAAAGCCATCTGGAACTCACCACTGACTTGTTGTGGGGTCTTGGGACAACATCCCACACACTGTTTTGAATGATAGAGTAATACTCCTCTACCATTGCATCAACCCAAACTGGATGCTACACTGCCTCGTCGAATGAAGAAGGCTCAGACTCTACACACTCCCCAACCAAGGCCATGTAACCAATGT